>JACCHV010000438.1:0-13435 GCA_018907245.1 Eupristina koningsbergeri
TTAAACATTCAAATTTATAAAATTTTGAATAAAATCTTACCATGAATTATTATTAAAAACATTAATATATTTTGATTATTTTCATATTATTTACAGTTAAATATGCCAATAATGTAACGAATTCTTAAACATTCAAATTTATAAAATTTTGAATAAAATCTTACCATGAATTATTATTAAAAACATTAATATATTTTGATTATTTTCATATTATTTACAGTTAAATATGCCAATAATGTAACGAATTCTTAAACATTCAAATTTATATAATTTTGAATAAAATCTTACCACGAATTATTATTATAAACATTAATATATTTTGTTTATTTTCATATTATTTACAGTAAAATATGCCTATAATGTAACGAATTCTTACACTTTTAAGTTTATAAAATTTTGAATAAAATCTTACCATGAATTATTATTAAATACATTAATATATTTTGTTTATTTTCATATTATTTACAGTTAAATATGTCTATAATGTAACGAATTCTAAAACATTCAAATTTATAAAAATTTGAATAAATTTTATAAACGAATTATTATTATAAACATTAATATATTGTGTTTATTTTCATATTATTTACAGTAAAATATGCCAATAATGTAACGAATTCTTAAACATTCAAATTTATATAATTTTGAATAAAATCTTACCACGAATTATTATTATAAACATTAATATATTTTGTTTATTTTCATATTATTTACAGTTAAATATGCCAATAATGTAACGAATTCTTAAACATTCAAATTTATAAAATTTTGAATAAAATCTTACCATGAATTATTATTATAAACATTAATATATTTTGATTATTTTCATATTATTTACAGTTAAATATGCCAATAATGTAACGAATTCTTAAACATTCAAATTTATATAATTTTGAATAAAATCTTACCACGAATTATTATTATAAACATTAATATATTTTGTTTATTTTCATATTATTTACAGTAAAATATGCCTATAATGTAACGAATTCTTACACTTTTAAGTTTTTATATAAATTTGAATAAAATCTTACCACAAATTATTATTAAAAACATTAATATATTTTATTTATTTTCATATTATTTACAGTAAAATATGCCTATAATGTAAAGAATTGTTTCAATTTTAAATGTATATAAATTTGAATAAAATCTTATCACGAATTATTATTATAAACATTAATATACTGTGTTTATTTTCATATTATTTACAGATAAATATGCCTATAATATAACAAATTCTTACACTTTTAAATTAATAAAAATGTGAATACTTATCACGAATTATAATTATAAACATTAATATATTGTTTTTATTTTCATATTATTTACAGATAAATATGCCTATAATACAACGAATTCTTAAACATTCAAATTTATAAAATTTTGAATAAAATCTTACCATGAATTATTATTAAAAACATTAATATATTTTGTATATTTTCATATTATTTACAGTTAATTATGATTATAATGTAACGAATTCTTACAATTTTAAGTTTATAAAAATTTGAATAAAATCTTACCATGAATTATTATTAAATACATTAATATATTTTGTTTATTTTCATATTATTTACAGTTAAATATGTCTATAATGTAACGAATTCTTTCAATTTTAAATTTATAAAAATTTGAATAAATTTTATAAACGAATTATTATTATAAACATTAATATATTGTGTTTATTTTCATATTATTTACAGATAAATATGCCTATAATATAACGAATTCATACAATTTTAAATTAATAAAAATTTGAATACTTATCACGAATTATTATTATAAACATTAATATATTGTGTTTATTTTCATATTATTTACAGTAAATTATGCCTATAATGTAAAGAATTGTTTCAATTTTAAATTTATATAAATTTGAATAAAATCTTATCACGAATTATTATTATAAACATTAATATACTGTGTTTATTTTCATATTATTTACAGATAAATATGCCTAGAATATATAATGCGGAGGTTGATGGTGCTCCTCGCTAAGTAGCCTACTACGCCTATAGGCTCATAGCTTCTTCGGAGGAACTCCCCTCTCCATCTGGACATGTAAGTCTTCATGGGATGGACCTCGTAACCGACCTTCTGGTACGAGTCGATCAGTAAGCGAACGAACTGCAAACTCGTAGTCGTGAAGATTACGTCATCCCCCTGTGCGTAGAAGTTCCCCACGTACGCGGGTCTACCCAATCGCGACTCTGCCACCTGCTTCATGACTCTAAAAGAGCACACGTTGAGGATGGTGTCCAGTAACGCTGTCCAACGCCACCCAGAAGGTAGCCCATTCAGCCACTCCCCCTCGTATGGCCCGCACCTGACCCCGGCCCCGTACATGAATAACGAGTCCCACAACGCGGGCCACACCTTCGCGAAGTCGGTGTGACCTAACCTGGGCATGAGGTGGTGGCCTATTGCGGCCATGACAACCATGATTGAGGTTTTACTTTGATGCTGGTCAAAGGCCCCTTGGTCCAAGGGCACCTTGATGAGGGCCTCCTGGCGTACCGCCGCGATCAGATCCATGTCTATCTCTTCGTTGCCCTTCTCTCCTGCAAAAAGTGTGCTCAATCGCGAGCCATGTAGGCCGTAGTCCCGTCCGCCCCCTCTACCCTGTTAACAATAGCGGGCCAGTGGAGCCGGGCTAGCTGGTTCTCGCCCGGGTAAGCGATTTTGTCCGTATAAGCTGCCGCGCGCTTCCAACTCTCGAAACCCTTGCGGAGTAATGACCCGCGCTCCATCCTATCTAAACCCCCACTATAACACCGGTTGTGCACGGCGACCTTATCCTCGACGTTATAGGTATCATACGTAGCGAGACCCAACCCCACGGCTAGACTGGCCATGTTGTTCCATGTACCCATGGCTATGATGGGCGATTGCCGGGCCTTATTCCTAGTGCTAACCCGCTGGTCCAACCCTGTGACGGCGGATTTTGACCCGTAATGTGGGTACGAGTCCGTGGTAATCGCCGAGTTCGGAGTCAAACCTAGGTGCTCGAGTATCTCTCTAGGGGCACCAATGTAGGTCGGATCCTCTCTGCTGTTCAAACAAATACCTTCTATTTTTTGGTGCCAGCGAACTGTGAGTGCGACGGACAGGGAATTTATCTCTAACCAGTTCACCCCCTTCGGGAAATACGATTCAGTGTACCTACTAAAGGCAGTACGTATGGGGTGGATGGAACTTAGCATGCTGATGACCATTGCCTCGATATCTTCATCTACAGCGTGGGCGGTGAAAGTCGCAGTATCGGGTAATTCGCCCCTGTGGTCGCACGACGCGACAGAATACTTACTCACGCCGAGCGTCACGCGAGTTGTTGTCTTTGTTGTCGCTACAAAGATTATCTTCTTTGCGGGGTCGTGTATGTCTACGAGTCCCGCCGTCCGGAGGAACACCTCGTTCGTCGGTTGAGCGCTGTTGATCCTGCGCACGGTTGCCTCCTCCGCTACCCAGACCAACGGGTACGTCAGGTGTGACAATATCCAAGCGTCACGTCCCGGAGAAACTGGGTCGATGTTCTCACCGAGGGGTATGACCTTGACGTCTGACGAGCTAATGCTCCAGTAGCTCTCGTCCCCCTGACCTACCGGGATCTTTCCACCTCGTCTGAGGGCCCATTCCATGACGTCGGGTGTCACGAAGATAGCCTCGTAGTGCCATCCCCCAAGCACATTCAGCGGAATGACGACTGGGTTATCGTTCGTGCTCGTGGTCCACGCATAATCTACGCCTGTGTGTTGTATGACGCGTTTCTCCCGCAACTCGTCATAGAGATCTATCTTCAGGGCCATGGTCCTGTAGTCGTGCCGTTCTCCGGCGATTGATCTAGATAGGGCGGCGGCCAACAGAGGAGTGGAGCTCAGATACCCGTATGTGTAGAGAGCCTTGCCGGGGTTGATGTAACCCGGTACGGTAGGGGACGGGTCAGTGGCAGCCCTTATGAGTTCTAGGCCTACTGCCGTTGGGGCCAGACCGCCGTGGTTCTTCCTGCAGTCTTGTCCTACCCCGGTCCACATCACCCTGCTGAATAATTTACGGAAGGCCACCTGGTCCTGTGGCTCGTCAGGGTCCACCGATATATCTGAAATCTCAGACCCACAGAAACTAAGGCGATCATCGGTGTAGTCGTAACCCCCGGGTATGGGCGATGTCGCGACGCTGGTCGTTGGTTTTGGAGGGGTAGTGTTCTTTCTCAGACTGTCCAAGATCCCTCCTAACTTCTTCCGTATCTTACCCCCCTGAGTATGGGCTTTCAGGGAGGATTTGCCCCTGCTGGTTAGGGCGTCCACCTCTACTAGTATCTTCGACGTAGACTTAACGATGGGCGGGTCCTTGTCCGTGGGTAGTATTATCCCCTCGGTGATGTTTGTTTTGTCGGACCCGTCCGAATCCCTATCAGACGCTTGTGATGCTGTATCCTCTAGGGAATCTTCACGCCTCAGGCCGGCATTCCCTCCTTCGGATTTCGCAACACTCGTCTGAGACTGATCCCGTTGCATAGCGTTGATCAGGTTATCGGCCAACACCGTTATGGCCTTTTCCCGCTCTGCTTCGCTGTCTGCCGTGAGTTGTGACGTCCCGGGTTGCTGTTTGTCCGTTCCCGTCCCGTTAGTCTGGTTCTTGTCCCCGGAGCCCTGACCTTTGTCCACTGGTTTTTCCTTCAACTCCTCCACGGTACATAAGAATTGGTAAAGGGTCCCGGCGTTTACAATAGCCTGCTCCCCTCGCTCTGATGTTCTGGTGTAAAACACCCGGGGGGCGGACCGGATGTATTTGACAAGCGAGTCCCGCGTCTGTGGTTGTGGGTCTGTCTGGGTGGTCGCTTTATCCCAGAACAGATCCCTAGCAGCTATGCCAACACCCTCCCTGGCGTTAGTCTCGCTCGCCGGCGCATCGATATTGCCATTAGCCGCGTGCATGTCGCGGTTATGCGCTTCGGCTGCTGCCTCCATCCAGCCCTGATTAATGGCACCGTCGGCCAGCCTGTCATACAGGCTCTCTGCGCTTCGCTTCTGCGTGCGCTCCTTAATTTGGATGGCAGGTACTACGCTTTGAAGGCCTCGGCGTTCAGCGAATAGACAATAGGGACAAACTCGAGCAGAACGTAAAGTGGCAGCCATATGGCTGGTTGTGACCAAGGTCACAAAGTGGATTTGTGCCGCTCGATTTTGCTCCTCCTCGCCTACACCGCTTTCTTGCTCAATAAACCCTTTGGGCGGATTAGCGTATTCTTCCTCGGACGAGGGGCTCTCGTCGCTGGCTATGGGCACGCCGCTGCTAGCCCATAACTTAATCATGGAGTGCAACTTACGTGCCTCTGACTTGCGATCATCACACAAGCCGCTACCGAAACGATCCGCCCATATCCGGTAGTGTTTGTCGTTGATTTTTCTTCTCAACAGGCACTGTGCCACCGCTGTGGCCCAAGCCCTGTTTTTTGCTCCTCTCGCCAGTAGGCCCAGGATCCGCAGGGGATGGTGCTCGATCTGCGCGGCTAACAGGTTAGCACGCACGCTCAGGCTTACGGTGCGCCTGGCGTGCCGCACCTCACCCTGTACATTCTCGACTTTCTTGGGCCCACCCCCGACCGTATATGTTTTCGTGGACGTACTACGCTCCACTCTGTCTTTAGCGTCGGGCTCAAACCGCGACGCTTCGATTTCCCACTCGCTCTCCTCTCTCCTGTTCACCAACGTAGGGGGGACTGGGCCAGCCCCCGTGATGGTAATCCACGCTTTGTTCCTCCTGTACTCTCCTGCCCTATCGGCCGCGCGCGCCATACACCCTTCTTGCATTCCAGCATCCAGCTCCTGCACCTGGCCGGTGAAGAAGCCCCCAGTCCTGGACATACTACTCTCTTCCTCAGGCGAGGATGTGAGTAGTTCGGCTGGAGATGGTGAGTCAATGCGATTGTTCTTTAACGCTGCGACTGCTGACACGACGACGCTAGGCGTCTGGACACGGCGTGACTTCGGCGGATCCTGCGGATGGTCAGGGATGTCGAAGGGATCCTCGTCGTCGTCACTGTCGTGACCCCTCCCTAGCGCCATCGCTATCTGGCGCAGATCCTCGCTAGGATCCATCGTGACGAGGGGCGCCAAACGGCCCCCGTATCCTTCTGTACCACCTCAGCGGGCGGGGTGGATGATACCCCTTGCCCCTGAGCCTCCTACCCCCTTCTCCCTTACCAGATTCCTTGTCTGCAAATATCGCTTTATAACCCCCTTGAATAGCCGGCGTAGAAATAGCGGTTAACCACTCCTCTATGTCCTACAAAAACCCGTCTATTCAAATCTCTAGAAAAAACACTGAGAATTTCAGAAGAAAAATCCAGTGCACGCAATAAAAATCGTAATCAGAAAAACTGTTTTAAATAAATTATTTTATTATTAATATATTATAAATATATACATACACAAACAAATATTAATTATTTTTAATGTTTATTTTTAGGTTATACAATTCATAATACAGAAAAGAAAGAAAAAAAAATAATTTAATCAATAATGAATTTAATCAATAATGAATAATATATTCATTATAAATATAACAAATTCTTACACTTTTAAATTAATAAAAATGTGAATACTTATCACGAATTATAATTATAAACATTAATATATTGTTTTTATTTTCATATTATTTACAGATAAAGATGCCTATAATACAACGAATTCTTAAACATTCAAATTTATAAAATTTTGAATAAAATCTTACCATGAATTATTATTAAAAACATTAATATATTTTGTTTATTTTCATATTATTTACAGTTAATTATGATTATAATGTAACGAATTCTTACAATTTTAAGTTTATAAAAATTTGAATAAAATCTTACCATGAATTATTATTAAATACATTAATATATTTTGTTTATTTTCATATTATTTACAGACAAATATACCTATAATGTAACGAATTCTTACACTTTTAAGTTTATAAAAATTTGAATAAATTTTATAAACGAATTATTATTATAAACATTAATATATTGTGTTTATTTTCATATTATTTACAGATAAATATGCCTATAATATAACGAATTCATACAATTTTAAATTAATAAAAATTTGAATCCTTATCACGAATTATTATTATAAACATTAATATATTGTGTTTATTTTCATATTATTTACAGTAAATTATGCCTATAATGTAAAGAATTGTTTCAATTTTAAATTTATATAAATTTGAATAAAATCTTATCACGAATTATTATTATAAACATTAATATACTGTGTTTATTTTCATATTATTTACAGATAAATATGCCTATAATATAACGAATTCATACAATTTTAAATTAATAAAAATTTGAATACTTATCACGAATTATTATTATAAACATTAATATATTGTGTTTATTTTTATATTATTTACAGTAAATTATGCCTATAATGTAAAGAATTGTTTCAATTTTAAATTTATATAAATTTGAATAAAATCTTATCACGAATTATTATTATAAACATTAATATACTGTGTTTATTTTCATATTATTTACAGATAAATATGCCTAGAATATATAATGCGGAGGTTGATGGTGCTCCTCGCTAAGTAGCCTACTACGCCTATAGGCTCATAGCTTCTTCGGAGGAACTCCCCTCTCCATCTGGACATGTAAGTCTTCATGGGATGGACCTCGTAACCGACCTTCTGGTACGAGTCGATCAGTAAGCGAACGAACTGCAAACTCGTAGTCGTGAAGATTACGTCATCCCCCTGTGCGTAGAAGTTCCCCACGTACGCGGGTCTACCCAATCGCGACTCTGCCACCTGCTTCATGACTCTAAAAGAGCACACGTTGAGGATGGTGTCCAGTAACGCTGTCCAACGCCACCCAGAAGGTAGCCCATTCAGCCACTCCCCCTCGTATGGCCCGCACCTGACCCCGGCCCCGTACATGAATAACGAGTCCCACAACGCGGGCCACACCTTCGCGAAGTCGGTGTGACCTAACCTGGGCATGAGGTGGTGGCCTATTGCGGCCATGACAACCATGATTGAGGTTTTACTTTGATGCTGGTCAAAGGCCCCTTGGTCCAAGGGCACCTTGATGAGGGCCTCCTGGCGTACCGCCGCGATCAGATCCATGTCTATCTCTTCGTTGCCCTTCTCTCCTGCAAAAAGTGTGCTCAATCGCGAGCCATGTAGGCCGTAGTCCCGTCCGCCCCCTCTACCCTGTTAACAATAGCGGGCCAGTGGAGCCGGGCTAGCTGGTTCTCGCCCGGGTAAGCGATTTTGTCCGTATAAGCTGCCGCGCGCTTCCAACTCTCGAAACCCTTGCGGAGTAATGACCCGCGCTCCATCCTATCTAAACCCCCACTATAACACCGGTTGTGCACGGCGACCTTATCCTCGACGTTATAGGTATCATACGTAGCGAGACCCAACCCCACGGCTAGACTGGCCATGTTGTTCCATGTACCCATGGCTATGATGGGCGATTGCCGGGCCTTATTCCTAGTGCTAACCCGCTGGTCCAACCCTGTGACGGCGGATTTTGACCCGTAATGTGGGTACGAGTCCGTGGTAATCGCCGAGTTCGGAGTCAAACCTAGGTGCTCGAGTATCTCTCTAGGGGCACCAATGTAGGTCGGATCCTCTCTGCTGTTCAAACAAATACCTTCTATTTTTTGGTGCCAGCGAACTGTGAGTGCGACGGACAGGGAATTTATCTCTAACCAGTTCACCCCCTTCGGGAAATACGATTCAGTGTACCTACTAAAGGCAGTACGTATGGGGTGGATGGAACTTAGCATGCTGATGACCATTGCCTCGATATCTTCATCTACAGCGTGGGCGGTGAAAGTCGCAGTATCGGGTAATTCGCCCCTGTGGTCGCACGACGCGACAGAATACTTACTCACGCCGAGCGTCACGCGAGTTGTTGTCTTTGTTGTCGCTACAAAGATTATCTTCTTTGCGGGGTCGTGTATGTCTACGAGTCCCGCCGTCCGGAGGAACACCTCGTTCGTCGGTTGAGCGCTGTTGATCCTGCGCACGGTTGCCTCCTCCGCTACCCAGACCAACGGGTACGTCAGGTGTGACAATATCCAAGCGTCACGTCCCGGAGAAACTGGGTCGATGTTCTCACCGAGGGGTATGACCTTGACGTCTGACGAGCTAATGCTCCAGTAGCTCTCGTCCCCCTGACCTACCGGGATCTTTCCACCTCGTCTGAGGGCCCATTCCATGACGTCGGGTGTCACGAAGATAGCCTCGTAGTGCCATCCCCCAAGCACATTCAGCGGAATGACGACTGGGTTATCGTTCGTGCTCGTGGTCCACGCATAATCTACGCCTGTGTGTTGTATGACGCGTTTCTCCCGCAACTCGTCATAGAGATCTATCTTCAGGGCCATGGTCCTGTAGTCGTGCCGTTCTCCGGCGATTGATCTAGATAGGGCGGCGGCCAACAGAGGAGTGGAGCTCAGATACCCGTATGTGTAGAGAGCCTTGCCGGGGTTGATGTAACCCGGTACGGTAGGGGACGGGTCAGTGGCAGCCCTTATGAGTTCTAGGCCTACTGCCGTTGGGGCCAGACCGCCGTGGTTCTTCCTGCAGTCTTGTCCTACCCCGGTCCACATCACCCTGCTGAATAATTTACGGAAGGCCACCTGGTCCTGTGGCTCGTCAGGGTCCACCGATATATCTGAAATCTCAGACCCACAGAAACTAAGGCGATCATCGGTGTAGTCGTAACCCCCGGGTATGGGCGATGTCGCGACGCTGGTCGTTGGTTTTGGAGGGGTAGTGTTCTTTCTCAGACTGTCCAAGATCCCTCCTAACTTCTTCCGTATCTTACCCCCCTGAGTATGGGCTTTCAGGGAGGATTTGCCCCTGCTGGTTAGGGCGTCCACCTCTACTAGTATCTTCGACGTAGACTTAACGATGGGCGGGTCCTTGTCCGTGGGTAGTATTATCCCCTCGGTGATGTTTGTTTTGTCGGACCCGTCCGAATCCCTATCAGACGCTTGTGATGCTGTATCCTCTAGGGAATCTTCACGCCTCAGGCCGGCATTCCCTCCTTCGGATTTCGCAACACTCGTCTGAGACTGATCCCGTTGCATAGCGTTGATCAGGTTATCGGCCAACACCGTTATGGCCTTTTCCCGCTCTGCTTCGCTGTCTGCCGTGAGTTGTGACGTCCCGGGTTGCTGTTTGTCCGTTCCCGTCCCGTTAGTCTGGTTCTTGTCCCCGGAGCCCTGACCTTTGTCCACTGGTTTTTCCTTCAACTCCTCCACGGTACATAAGAATTGGTAAAGGGTCCCGGCGTTTACAATAGCCTGCTCCCCTCGCTCTGATGTTCTGGTGTAAAACACCCGGGGGGCGGACCGGATGTATTTGACAAGCGAGTCCCGCGTCTGTGGTTGTGGGTCTGTCTGGGTGGTCGCTTTATCCCAGAACAGATCCCTAGCAGCTATGCCAACACCCTCCCTGGCGTTAGTCTCGCTCGCCGGCGCATCGATATTGCCATTAGCCGCGTGCATGTCGCGGTTATGCGCTTCGGCTGCTGCCTCCATCCAGCCCTGATTAATGGCACCGTCGGCCAGCCTGTCATACAGGCTCTCTGCGCTTCGCTTCTGCGTGCGCTCCTTAATTTGGATGGCAGGTACTACGCTTTGAAGGCCTCGGCGTTCAGCGAATAGACAATAGGGACAAACTCGAGCAGAACGTAAAGTGGCAGCCATATGGCTGGTTGTGACCAAGGTCACAAAGTGGATTTGTGCCGCTCGATTTTGCTCCTCCTCGCCTACACCGCTTTCTTGCTCAATAAACCCTTTGGGCGGATTAGCGTATTCTTCCTCGGACGAGGGGCTCTCGTCGCTGGCTATGGGCACGCCGCTGCTAGCCCATAACTTAATCATGGAGTGCAACTTACGTGCCTCTGACTTGCGATCATCACACAAGCCGCTACCGAAACGATCCGCCCATATCCGGTAGTGTTTGTCGTTGATTTTTCTTCTCAACAGGCACTGTGCCACCGCTGTGGCCCAAGCCCTGTTTTTTGCTCCTCTCGCCAGTAGGCCCAGGATCCGCAGGGGATGGTGCTCGATCTGCGCGGCTAACAGGTTAGCACGCACGCTCAGGCTTACGGTGCGCCTGGCGTGCCGCACCTCACCCTGTACATTCTCGACTTTCTTGGGCCCACCCCCGACCGTATATGTTTTCGTGGACGTACTACGCTCCACTCTGTCTTTAGCGTCGGGCTCAAACCGCGACGCTTCGATTTCCCACTCGCTCTCCTCTCTCCTGTTCACCAACGTAGGGGGGACTGGGCCAGCCCCCGTGATGGTAATCCACGCTTTGTTCCTCCTGTACTCTCCTGCCCTATCGGCCGCGCGCGCCATACACCCTTCTTGCATTCCAGCATCCAGCTCCTGCACCTGGCCGGTGAAGAAGCCCCCAGTCCTGGACATACTACTCTCTTCCTCAGGCGAGGATGTGAGTAGTTCGGCTGGAGATGGTGAGTCAATGCGATTGTTCTTTAACGCTGCGACTGCTGACACGACGACGCTAGGCGTCTGGACACGGCGTGACTTCGGCGGATCCTGCGGATGGTCAGGGATGTCGAAGGGATCCTCGTCGTCGTCACTGTCGTGACCCCTCCCTAGCGCCATCGCTATCTGGCGCAGATCCTCGCTAGGATCCATCGTGACGAGGGGCGCCAAACGGCCCCCGTATCCTTCTGTACCACCTCAGCGGGCGGGGTGGATGATACCCCTTGCCCCTGAGCCTCCTACCCCCTTCTCCCTTACCAGATTCCTTGTCTGCAAATATCGCTTTATAACCCCCTTGAATAGCCGGCGTAGAAATAGCGGTTAACCACTCCTCTATGTCCTACAAAAACCCGTCTATTCAAATCTCTAGAAAAAACACTGAGAATTTCAGAAGAAAAATCCAGTGCACGCAATAAAAATCGTAATCAGAAAAACTGTTTTAAATAAATTATTTTATTATTAATATATTATAAATATATACATACACAAACAAATATTAATTATTTTTAATGTTTATTTTTAGGTTATACAATTCATAATACAGAAAAGAAAGAAAAAAAAATAATTTAATCAATAATGAATTTAATCAATAATGAATAATATATTCATTATAAATATAACAAATTCTTACACTTTTAAATTAATAAAAATGTGAATACTTATCACGAATTATAATTATAAACATTAATATATTGTTATTATTTTCATATTATTTACAGATAAAGATGCCTATAATACAACGAATTCTTAAACATTCAAATTTATAAAATTTTGAATAAAATCTTACCATGAATTATTATTAAAAACATTAATATATTTTGTTTATTTTCATATTATTTACAGTTAATTATGATTATAATGTAACGAATTCTTACAATTTTAAGTTTATAAAAATTTGAATAAAATCTTACCATGAATTATTATTATAAACAATAATATATTGTGTTTATTTTCATATTATTTACAGACAAATATACCTATAATGTAACAAATTCTTACACTTTTAAATTAATAAAAATTTGAATACTTATCACGAATTATTATTATAAACATTAATATATTGTGTTTATTTTCATATTATTTACAGATAAATATGCCTATAAGATAACGAATTCTTACACTTTTAAATTAATAAAAATTTGAATACTTATCACGAATTATTATTATAAACAATAATATATTGTGTTTATTTTCATATTATTTACAGACAAATATACCAATAATGTAACGAATTCTTACACTTTTAAGTTTATAAAAATTTTAATAAAATCTTACCATGAATTATTATTAAATACATTAATATATTTTGTTTATTTTCATATTATTTACAGTTAAATATGTCTATAATGTAACGAATACTTAAACATTCAAATTTATATAATTTTGAATAAAATCTTACCAATGAATTATTATTATAAACATTAATATATTTTGTTTATTTTCATATTATTTACAGTTAAATATGCCAATAATGTAACGAATTCTAAAACAGTCAAATTTATAAAAATTTGAATAAATTTTATAAACGAATTATTATTATAAACATTAATATATTTTGTTTATTTTCATATTATTTACAGTTAAATATGCCAATAATATAACGAATTCTTAAACTTTTAAATTAATAAAAATTTGAATACTTATCACGAATTATTATTATAAACATTAATATATTGTGTTTATTTTCATGTTATTTACAGTTAAATATGTCTATAATGTAACGAATTGTTAAACATTCAACTTTATAAAATTTTGAACAAAATCTTACCACGAAATATTATTATAAACAATAATATATTGTGTTTATTTTCATATTATTTACAGACAAATATACCTATAATGTAACAAATTCTTACACTTTTAAATTAATAAAAATTTGAATACTTATCACGAATTATTATTATAAACAT
>JACCHV010000439.1:0-15300 GCA_018907245.1 Eupristina koningsbergeri
TGCTAATTTATTATGCACTTGCAGGTGCATTTTAACAATCTCATATAAATACCAGCTCTATTTTGTTTATATACAAGAAAATCCATTTAAAATTGCAGTTTTTTGGGACTATATACGTTGTTTTTTACATCCTCAAGTTGCATTAAATTAAGATTTTATTGTAGAAATTCAAATTCTCATTATTATATGCTGATTTATTTTGAACTTACAGGTGCATTTTAACAACCTTTTGTAAATGCCAGCTGTATTTTGTTTACATATAAGAAAATCCATTTACAATTGCAGTATTTTGAGATAATATACTCTGTATATTACATTCTAATGTATATTAAATTCAGATTTTATTATAGAATTTCATATTGTCATTATTATATGCTAATTTATTATGCACTTGCAGGTGCATTTTGACAACCTTATGTAAATGCCAGCTGTATTTTGTTTACATATAAGAAAATCCATTTACAATTGCAGTATTTTGAGATTATATACTCTGTATTTTACATTCTAATGTATATTAATTTAAGATTTTATTATAGAAATTCAAATTGTCATTATTATATGCTAATATATTATGCACTTACAGGTACATTTTAACAAACTCATATGAATGCCAGCTGTATTTTCTTTATATACTCGAAAATGGATTTAAAATTGCAGTATTTTGGGACTATATACGTTGTTATTACATTCTCAAATTCATTAAATTACGATTTTATTATAGAAATTCAAATTGTCATTATTATATGCTAATTCATTATGCTTAACAGGTGCATTTTAACAATCTCATATAAATACCAGCTCTATTTTGTTTATATACAAGAAAATCCATTTAAAATTGCAGTTTTTTGGGACTATATACGTTGTTTTTTACATCCTCAAGTTGCATTAAATTAAGATTTTATTGTAGAAATTCACATTCTCATTATTATATGCTGATTTATTTTGCACTTACAGGTGCATTTTAAAAATCTGATATAAATACCTGCTATATTTTGTTTATATACTCCAAAATGCATCTATAATTACAGTATTTTGAGACTCTATACATTGTTTTACATTTTCATGGGCATTAAATTAAGATTTTATTGTAGAAATTCAAATTGTCATTATTATATGCTAATTTATTATGCACTTGCAGGTGCATTTTAACAATCTCATATAAATACCAGCTCTATTTTGTTTATATACAAGAAAATCCATTTAAAATTGCAGTATTTTGAGATTATATACTCTGTATTTTATATTCTAATGTATATTAGTTTAAGATTTTATATAGAAATTCAAATTGTCATTATTATATGCTAATTTATTATGCACCTACAGGTACATTTTAACAATCTCATATGAATGCCAGCTGTATTTTCTTTATATACAAGAAAATAGATTTAAAATTGCAGTATTTTGGGACTATATACGTTGTTATTACATTCTCAAATTCATTAAATTACGATTTTATTATAGAAATTCAAATTGTCATTATTATATGCTGATTTATTTTGAACTTACAGGTGCATTTTAACAACCTTTTGTAAATGCCAGCTGTATTTTGTTTACATATAAGAAAATCCATTTACAATTGCAGTATTTTGAGATAATATACTCTGTATATTACATTCTAATGTATATTAAATTCAGATTTTATTATAGAATTTCATATTGTCATTATTATATGCTAATTTATTATGCTTAACAGGTGTATTTTAACAACCTTATGTAAATGCCAGCTGTATTTTGTTTACATATAAGAAAATCCATTTATAATTGCAGTATTTTGAGATTATATACTCTGTATTTTATATTCTAATGTATATTAGTTTAAGATTTTATATAGAAATTCAAATTGTCATTATTATATGCTAATTTATTATGCACCTACAGGTACATTTTAACAATCTCATATGAATGCCAGCTGTATTTTCTTTATATACAAGAAAATCGATTTAAAATTGCAGTATTTTGGGACTATATACGTTGTTATTACATTCTCAAATTCATTAAATTACGATTTTATTATAGAAATTCAAATTGTCATTATTATATGCTAATTCATTATGCTTAACAGGTGCATTTTAACAATCTCATATAAATACCAGCTCTATTTTGTTTATATACAAGAAAATCCATTTAAAATTGCAGTTTTTTGGGACTATATACGTTGTTTTTTACATCCTCAAGTTGCATTAAATTAAGATTTTATTGTAGAAATTCACATTCTCATTATTATATGCTGATTTATTTTGCACTTACAGGTGCATTTTAAAAATCTGATATAAATACCTGCTATATTTTGTTTATATACTCCAAAATGCATCTATAATTACAGTATTTTGAGACTCTATACATTGTTTTACATTTTCATGGGCATTAAATTAAGATTTTATTGTAGAAATTCAAATTGTCATTATTATATGCTAATTTATTATGCACTTGCAGGTGCATTTTAACAATCTCATATAAATACCAGCTCTACTTTGTTTATATACAAGAAAATCCATTTAAAATTGCAGTATTTTGGGACTATATACGATGTTATTACATTCTCAAGTGCATTAAGTTACGATATTATTGTAGAAATTCAAGTTGTCATTATTATATGCTAATTTATTATGCACTTGCAGGTGCATTTTGACAACTTTATGTAAATGCCAGCTGTATTTTGTTTACATATAAGAAAATCCATTTACAATTGCGGTATTTTGAGATTATATACTCTGTATTTTACATTCTAAAGTACATTCAATTACGTTTTTATTTATGAAATTCAAATTCTCATTATTATATGCTGATTTATTTTGCACTTACAGGTGCATTTTAAAAATCTGATATAAATACCTGCTATGTTTTGGTTATATACTCCTAAATGCGTTTATAATTGCAGTATTTTAAGACTATATACATTGTTTTACATTTTCAAGTGCATTAAATAAAGATTTTATTATAGAAATTGAAATTCTCATTATTAAGTGCTAATTTATTATGCACTTGCAGGTGTATTTTGACAATCTCATGTAAATACCAGCTCTAATTTGTTTATATACAAGAAAATCCATTTACAATTTCAGTATTTTGGGACTATATAGGTTGTTTTTACATCCTCAAGTGCATTAAATTAAGATTTTATTTATGAATTTTAAATTGTCATTATTATATGCAAATTTATTATGCCCTTGCAGGTACATTTTATCAATCTCATATAAATACCAGCTCTATTTTGTTTATATACAAGAAAATCCATTTAAAATTGCAGTTTTTTGGGACTATATACGTTGTTTTTTACATCCTCAAGTTGCATTAAATTAAGATTTTATTGTAGAAATTCAAATTCTCATTATTATATGCTAATTTATTTTGCACTTACAGGTGCATTTTAAAAATCTAATATAAATACCTTCTATGTTTTGGTTATATACTCCTAAATGCGTTTATAATTGCAGTATTTTAAGACTATATACATTGTTTTACATTTTCAAGTGCATTAAATAAAGATTTTATTATAGAAATTGAAATTCTCAGTATTAAATGCTAATTTATTATGCACTTGCAGGTGCATTTTGACAAACTCAAGAAAATACCAGCTGTATTTTGTTTATATACAAGAAAATCCATTTACAATTGCAGTATTTTGGGACTATATACGTTGTTTTTACATTCTCAAGTGCATTAAATTAAGATTTTATTGTAGAAATTCAAATTGTCATTATTATATGCTAATTTATTATGCTTAACAGGTGTATTTTAACAACCTTATGTAAATGCCAGCTGTATTTTGTTTACATATAAGAAAATCCATTTATAATTGCAGTATTTTGAGATTATATACTCTGTATTTTATATTCTAATGTATATTAATTTAAGATTTTATATAGAAATTCAAATTGTCATTATTATATGCTAATTTATTATGCACCTACAAGTACATTTTAACAATCTCATATGAATGCCAGCTGTATTTTCTTTATATACAAGAAAATCGATTTAAAATTGCAGTATTTTGGGACTATATACGTTGTTATTACATTCTCAAATTCATTAAATTACGATTTTATTATAGAAATTCAAATTGTCATTATTATATGCGAATTCATTATGCTTAACAGGTGCATTTTAACAAGCTCATATAAATACCAGCTCTATTTTGTTTATATACAAGAAAATCCATTTAAAATTGCAGTTTTTTGGGACTATATACGTTGTTTTTTACATCCTCAAGTTGCATTAAATTAAGATTTTATTGTAGAAATTCACATTCTCATTATTATATGCTGATTTATTTTGCACTTACAGGTGCATTTTAAAAATCTGATATAAATACCTGCTATATTTTGTTTATATACTCCAAAATGCATCTATAATTACAGTATTTTGAGACTCTATACATTGTTTTACATTTTCATGGGCATTAAATTACGATTTTATTATAGAAATTCAAATTGTCATTATTATATGCTAATTCATTATGCTTAACAGGTGCATTTTAACAATCTCATATAAATACCAGCTCTATTTTGTTTATATACAAGAAAATCCATTTAAAATTGCAGTTTTTTGGGACTATATACGTTGTTTTTTACATCCTCAAGTTGCATTAAATTAAGATTTTATTTTAGAAATTCAAATTCTCATTATTATATGCTGATTTATTTTGAACTTACAGGTGCATTTTAACAACCTTTTGTAAATGCCAGCTGTATTTTGTTTACATATAAGAAAATCCATTTACAATTGCAGTATTTTGAGATAATATACTCTGTATATTACATTCTAATGTATATTAAATTCAGATTTTATTATAGAATTTCATATTGTCATTATTATATGCTAATTCATTATGCACTTGCAGGTGCATTTTGACAACCTTATGTAAATGCCTGCTATATTTTGTTTATATACTCCAAAATGCATCTATAATTACAGTATTTTGAGACTCTATACATTGTTTTACATTTTCATGGGCATTAAATTAAGATTTTATCGTAGAAATTCAAATTGTCATTATTATATGCTAATTTATTATGCACTTGCAGGTGCATTTTAACAATCTCATATAAATACCAGCTCTACTTTGTTTATATACAAGAAAATCCATTTAAAATTGCAGTATTTTGGGACTATATACGATGTTATTACATTCTCAAGTGCATTAAGTTACGATATTATTGTAGAAATTCAAGTTGTCATTATTATATGCTAATTTATTATGCACTTGCAGGTGCATTTTGACAACTTTATGTAAATGCCAGCTGTATTTTGTTTACATATAAGAAAATCCATTTACAATTGCGGTATTTTGAGATTATATACTCTGTATTTTACATTCTAAAGTACATTCAATTACGTTTTTATTTATGAAATTCAAATTCTCATTATTATATGCTGATTTATTTTGCACTTACAGGTGCATTTTAAAAATCTGATATAAATACCTGCTATGTTTTGGTTATATACTCCTAAATGCGTTTATAATTGCAGTATTTTAAGACTATATACATTGTTTTACATTTTCAAGTGCATTAAATAAAGATTTTATTATAGAAATTGAAATTCTCATTATTAAGTGCTAATTTATTATGCACTTGCAGGTGTATTTTGACAATCTCATGTAAATACCAGCTCTAATTTGTTTATATACAAGAAAATCCATTTACAATTTCAGTATTTTGGGACTATATAGGTTGTTTTTACATCCTCAAGTGCATTAAATTAAGATTTTATTTATGAAATTTAAATTGTCATTATTATATGCAAATTTATTATGCCCTTGCAGGTACATTTTATCAATCTCATATAAATACCAGCTCTATTTTGTTTATATACAAGAAAATCCATTTATAATTGAAGTTTTTTGAAATTATATACTCTGTATTTTACATACTAAAGTACATTAAATTAAGATTTTTTGTAAAAATTCAAATTCTTATTATTATATGCTAATTTATTTTGCACTTACAGGTGCATTTTAAAAATCTGATATAAATACCTGCTATGTTTTGGTTATATACTCCTAAATGCGTTTATAATTGCAGTATTTTAAGACTATATACATTGTTTTACATTTTCAAGTGCATTAAATAAAGATTTTATTATAGAAATTGAAATTCTCAGTATTAAATGCTAATTTATTATGCACTTGCAGGTGCATTTTGACAAACTCAAGAAAATACCAGCTGTATTTTGTTCATATACAAGAAAATCCATTTACAATTGCAGTATTTTGGGACTATATACGTTGTTTTTACATCCTCAAGTGCATTAAATTAAGATTTTATTGTAGAAATTCAAATTGTCATTATTATATGCTAATTTATTATGCTTAACAGGTGTATTTTAACAACCTTATGTAAATGCCAGCTGTATTTTGTTTACATATAAGAAAATCCATTTATAATTGCAGTATTTTGAGATTATATACTCTGTATTTTATATTCTAATGTATATTAGTTTAAGATTTTATATAGAAATTCAAATTGTCATTATTATATGCTAATTTATTATGCACCTACAGGTACATTTTAACAATCTCATATGAATGCCAGCTGTATTTTCTTTATATACAAGAAAATCGATTTAAAATTGCAGTATTTTGGGACTATATACGTTGTTATTACATTCTCAAATTCATTAAATTACGATTTTATTATAGAAATTCAAATTGTCATTATTATATGCTAATTCATTATGCTTAACAGGTGCATTTTAACAATCTCATATAAATACCAGCTCTATTTTGTTTATATACAAGAAAATCCATTTAAAATTGCAGTTTTTTGGGACTATATACGTTGTTTTTTACATCCTCAAGTTGCATTAAATTAAGATTTTATTGTAGAAATTCACATTCTCATTATTATATGCTGATTTATTTTGCACTTACAGGTGCATTTTAAAAATCTGATATAAATACCTGCTATATTTTGTTTATATACTCCAAAATGCATCTATAATTGCGGTATTTTGAGACTCTATACATTGTTTTACATTTTCATGGGCATTAAATTAAGATTTTATTGTAGAAATTCAAATTGTCATTATTATATGCTAATTTATTATGCACTTGCAGGTGCATTTTGACAGACTCAAGAAAATATCAGCTGTATTTTGTTAATATACAAGAAAATCCATTTACAATTTCAGTATTTTGGGACTATATAGGTTGTTTTTACATCCTCAAGTGCATTAAATTAAGATTTTATTTATGAAATTTAAATTGTCATTATTATATGCAAATTTATTATGCCCTTGCAGGTACATTTTATCAATCTCCTATAAATACCAGCTCTATTTTGTTTATATACAAGAAAATCCATTTAAAATTGCAGTTTTTTGGGACTATATACGTTGTTTTTTACATCCTCAAGTTGCATTAAATTAAGATTTTATTGTAGAAATTCAAATTCTCATTATTATATGCTAATTTATTTTGCACTTACAGGTGCATTTTAAAAATCTGATATAAATACCTGCTATGTTTTGGTTATATACTCCTAAATGCGTTTATAATTGCAGTATTTTAAGACTATATACATTGTTTTACATTTTCAAGTGCATTAAATAAAGATTTTATTATAGAAATTGAAATTCTCAGTATTAAATGCTAATTTATTATGCACTTGCAGGTGCATTTTGACAGACTCAAGAAAATATCAGCTGTATTTTGTTAATATACAAGAAAATCCATTTAAAATTGCAGTATTCTGGGACTATATACGTTGTTTTTACATACTCAAGTGTATTAAATTAAGATTTTATTTATGAAATTTAAATTCTCATTATTATATGCTAATTTATTTTGCACTTACAGGTGCATTTTAAAAATCTGATATAAATACCTGCTATGTTTTGGTTATATACTCCTAAATGCGTTTATAATTGCAGTATTTTAAGACTATATACATTGTTTTACATTTTCAAGTGCATTAAATAAAGATTTTATTATAGAAATTGAAATTCTCAGTATTAAATGCTAATTTATTATGCACTTGCAGGTGCATTTTGACAGACTCAAGAAAATATCAGCTGTATTTTGTTAATATACAAGAAAATCCATTTAAAATTGCAGTATTCTGGGACTATTTACGTTGTTTTTACATACTCAAGTGTATTAAATTAAGATTTTATTTATGAAATTTAAATTGTCAGTATTATATGCTATATTATTATGCTCTAACAGGTGCATTTTAACAATCTCATATAAATACCAGCACTATTTTGTTTATATACAAGAAAATCCATTTACAGTTGCAGTATTTTGGGACTATATACGTTGTTTTTACATATTCAAATGCATTAAATTAAGATTTTATTGTAGAAATTCAAATTGTCATTATTATATGCTAATTTACTCTGCACTTGCAGGTGCATTTTGACAATCTCATATAAATACTAGCTCAATTTTGTTTATATACAAGAAAATCCATTTACAATTGCAGTATTTTGGGACTATATACGTTGTTTTTACATATTCAAGTGCATTAAATTAAGATTTTATTGTAGAAATTCAAATTGTCATTATTATATGCTAATTTACTCTGCACTTGCAGGTGCATTTTGACAATCTCATATAAATACTAGCTCAATTTTGTTTATATACAAGAAAATCCATTTACAATTGCAGTATTTTGGGACTATATACGTTGTTTTTACATATTCAAGTGCATTAAATTAAGATTTTATTGTAGAAATTCAAATTGTCATTATTATATGCTAATTTACTCTGCACTTGCAGGTGCATTTTGACAATCTCATAAATATACCAGCTCAATTTTGTTTATATACAAGAAAATCCATTTAAAATTGCAGTATTTTAGGATTATATACGTTGTTTTTACATCCTTAAGTGCATTAAATTACGATATTATTTATGAAATTCAAATTCTCATTATTATATGCTGATTTATTTTGTACTTACAGGTGCATTTTAAAAATCTGATATAAATACCAGCTCTATTTTGTTTATATACAAGAAAATCCATTTATAATTGAAGTTTTTTGAAATTATATACTCTGTATTTTACATACTAAAGTACATTAAATTAAGATTTTTTGTAAAAATTCAAATTCTTATTATTATATGCTAATTTATTTTGCACTTACAGGTGCATTTTAAAAATCTGATATAAATACCTGCTATGTTTTGGTTATATACTCCTAAATGCGTTTATAATCGCAGTATTTTAAGACTATATACATTGTTTTACATTTTCAAGTGCATTAAATAAAGATTTTATTATAGAAATTGAAATTCTCAGTATTAAATGCTAATTTATTATGCACTTGCAGGTGCATTTTGACAAACTCAAGAAAATGCCAGCTGTATTTTGTTTATATACAAGAAAATCGATTTAAAATTGCAGTATTTTGGGACTATATACGTTGTTATTACATTCTCAAATTCATTAAATTACGATTTTATTATAGAAATTCAAATTGTCATTATTATATGCTAATTCATTATGCTTAACAGGTGCATTTTAACAATCTCATATAAATACCAGCTCTATTTTGTTTATATACAAGAAAATCCATTTAAAATTGCAGTTTTTTGGGACTATATACGTTGTTTTTTACATCCTCAAGTTGCATTAAATTAAGATTTTATTGTAGAAATTCACATTCTCATTATTATATGCTGATTTATTTTGCACTTACAGGTGCATTTTAAAAATCTGATATAAATACCTGCTATATTTTGTTTATATACTCCAAAATGCATCTATAATTGCGGTATTTTGAGACTCTATACATTGTTTTACATTTTCATGGGCATTAAATTAAGATTTTATTGTAGAAATTCAAATTGTCATTATTATATGCTAATTTATTATGCACTTGCAGGTGCATTTTAACAATCTCATATAAATACCAGCTCTATTTTGTTTATATACAAGATAATCCATTTAAAATTGCAGTTTTTTGGGACTATATACGTTGTTTTTTACATCCTCAAGTTGCATTAAATTAAGATTTTATTGTAGAAATTCAAATTCTCATTATTATATGCTGATTTATTTTGAACTTACAGGTGCATTTTAACAACCTTTTGTAAATGCCAGCTGTATTTTGTTTACATATAAGAAAATCCATTTACAATTGCAGTATTTTGAGATAATATACTCTGTATATTACATTCTAATGTATATTAAATTCAGATTTTATTATAGAATTTCATATTGTCATTATTATATGCTAATTTATTATGCACTTGCAGGTGCATTTTGACAACCTTATGTAAATGCCAGCTGTATTTTGTTTACATATAAGAAAATCCATTTATTATTGCAGTATTTTGAGATTATATACTCTGTATTTTATATTCTAATGTATATTAATTTAAGATTTTATATAGAAATTCAAATTGTCATTATTATATGCTAATTTATTATGCACTTACAGGTACATTTTAACAATCTCATATGAATGCCAGCTGTATTTTCTTTATATACAAGAAAATCGATTTAAAATTGCAGTATTTTGGGACTATATACGATGTTATTACATTCTCAAGTGCATTAAGTTACGATATTATTGTAGAAATTCAAGTTGTCATTATTATATGCTAATTTATTATGCACTTGCAGGTGCATTTTGACAACTTTATGTAAATGCCAGCTGTATTTTGTTTACATATAAGAAAATCCATTTACAATTGCGGTATTTTGAGATTATATACTCTGTATTTTACATTCTAAAGTACATTCAATTACGTTTTTATTTATGAAATTCAAATTCTCATTATTATATGCTGATTTATTTTGCACTTACAGGTGCATTTTAAAAATCTGATATAAATACCTGCTATGTTTTGGTTATATACTCCTAAATGCGTTTATAATTGCAGTATTTTAAGACTATATACATTGTTTTACATTTTCAAGTGCATTAAATAAAGATTTTATTATAGAAATTGAAATTCTCATTATTAAGTGCTAATTTATTATGCACTTGCAGGTGTATTTTGACAATCTCATGTAAATACCAGCTCTAATTTGTTTATATACAAGAAAATCCATTTACAATTGCAGTATTTTGGGACTATATACGTTGTTTTTACATCCTCAAGTGCATTAAATTAAGATTTTATTGTAGAAATTCAAATTGTCATTATTATATGCTAATTTATTATGCTTAACAGGGGTATTTTAACAACCTTATGTAAATGCCAGCTGTATTTTGTTTACATATAAGAAAATCCATTTATAATTGCAGTATTTTGAGATTATATACTCTGTATTTTATATTCTAATGTATATTAATTTAAGATTTTATATAGAAATTCAAATTGTCATTATTATATGCTAATTTATTATGCACTTACAGGTACATTTTAACAATCTCATATGAATGCCAGCTGTATTTTCTTTATATACAAGAAAATCGATTTACAATTGCAGTATTTTAGGACTATATACGTTGTTATTACATTCTCAAATTCATTAAATTACGATTTTATTATAGAAATTCAAATTGTCATTATTATATGCTAATTCATTATGCTTAACAGGTGCATTTTAACAATCTCATATAAATACCAGCTCTATTTTGTTTATATACAAGAAAATCCATTTAAAATTGCAGTTTTTTGGGACTATATACGTTGTTTTTTACATCCTCAAGTTGCATTAAATTAAGATTTTATTGTAGAAATTCACATTCTCATTATTATATGCTGATTTATTTTGCACTTACAGGTGCATTTTAAAAATCTGATATAAATACCTGCTATATTTTGTTTATATACTCCAAAATGCATCTATAATTGCGGTATTTTGAGACTCTATACATTGTTTTACATTTTCATGGGCATTAAATTAAGATTTTATTGTAGAAATTCAAATTGTCATTATTATATGCTAATTTATTATGCACTTGCAGGTGCATTTTAACAATCTCATATAAATACCAGCTCTATTTTGTTTATATACAAGAAAATCCATTTACAATTTCAGTATTTTGGGACTATATAGGTTGTTTTTACATCCTCAAGTGCATTAAATTAAGATTTTATTTATGAAATTTAAATTGTCATTTTTATATGCAAATTTATTATGCCCTTGCAGGTACATTTTATCAATCTCATATAAATACCAGCTCTATTTTGTTTATATACAAGAAAATCCATTTATAATTGCAGTTTTTTGAAATTATATACTCTGTATTTTACATACTAAAGTACATTAAATTAAGATTTTTTGTAAAAATTCAAATTCTTATTATTATATGCTAATTTATTTTGCACTTACAGGTGCATTTTAAAAATCTGATATAAATACCTGCTATGTTTTGGTTATATACTCCTAAATGCGTTTATAATTGCAGTATTTTAAGACTATATACATTGTTTTACATTTTCAAGTGCATTAAATAAAGATTTTATTATAGAAATTGAAATTCTCAGTATTAAATGCTAATTTATTATGCACTTGCAGGTGCATTTTGACAAACTCAAGAAAATACCAGCTGTATTTTGTTTATATACAAGAAAATCCATTTAAAATTGCAGTATTCTGGGACTATATACGTTGTTTTTACATACTCAAGTGTATTAAATTAAGATTTTATTTATGAAATTTAAATTGTCAGTATTATATGCAAATTTATTATGCCCTTGCAGGTACATTTTATCAATCTCATATAAATACCAGCTCTATTTTGTTTATATACAAGAAAATCCATTTATAGTTGCAGTTTTTTGAAATTATATACTCTGCATTTTACATACTACAGTACATTAAATTAAGATTTTTTGTAAAAATTCAAATTCTTATTATTATATGCTAATTTATTTTGCACTTACAGGTGCATTTTAAAAATCTGATATAAATACCTGCTATGTTTTGGTTATATACTCCTAAATGCGTTTATAATCGCAGTATTTTAAGACTATATACATTGTTTTACATTTTCAAGTGCATTAAATAAAGATTTTATTATAGAAATTGAAATTCTCAGTATTAAATGCTAATTTATTATGCACTTGCAGGTGCATTTTGACAAACTCAAGAAAATGCCAGCTGTATTTTGTTTATATACAAGAAAATCGATTTAAAATTGCAGTATTTTGGGACTATATACGTTGTTATTACATTCTCAAATTCATTAAATTACGATTTTATTATAGAAATTCAAATTGTCATTATTATATGCTAATTCATTATGCTTAACAGGTGCATTTTAACAATCTCATATAAATACCAGCTCTATTTTGTTTATATACAAGAAAATCCATTTAAAATTGCAGTTTTTTGGGACTATATACGTTGTTTTTTACATCCTCAAGTTGCATTAAATTAAGATTTTATTGTAGAAATTCACATTCTCATTATTATATGCTGATTTATTTTGCACTTACAGGTGCATTTTAAAAATCTGATATAAATACCTGCTATATTTTGTTTATATACTCCAAAATGCATCTATAATTACAGTATTTTGAGACTCTATACATTGTTTTACATTTTCAAGTGCATTAAATAAAGATTTTATTATAGAAATTGAAATTCTCAGTATTAAATGCTAATTTATTATGCACTTGCAGGTGCATTTTGACAAACTCAAGAAAATACCAGCTGTATTTTGTTTATATACAAGAAAATCCATTTACAATTGCAGTATTTTGGGACTATATACGTTGTTTTTACATTCTCAAGTGCATTAAATTAAGATTTTTTGTAAAAATTCAAATTCTTATTATTATATGCTAATTTATTTTGCACTTACAGGTGCATTTTAAAAATCTGATATAAATACCTGCTATGTTTTGGTTATATACTCCTAAATGCGTTTATAATTGCAGTATTTTAAGACTATATACATTGTTTTACATTTTCAAGTGCATTAAATAAAGATTTTATTATAGAAATTGAAATTCTCAGTATTAAATGCTAATTTATTATGCACTTGCAGGTGCATTTTGACAAACTCAAGAAAATACCAGCTGTATTTTGTTTATATACAAGAAAATCCATTTACAATTGCAGTATTTTGGGACTATATACGTTGTTTTTACATTCTCAAGTGCATTAAATTAAGATTTTATTGTAGAAATTCAAATTGTCATTATTATATGCTAATTTATTATGCTTAACAGGTGTATTTTAACAACCTTATGTAAATGCCAGCTGTATTTTGTTTACATATAAGAAAATCCATTTATAATTGCAGTATTTTGAGTTTATATACTCTGTATTTTATATTCTAATGTATATTAGTTTAAGATTTTATATAGAAATTCAAATTGTCATTATTATATGCTAATTTATTATGCACCTACAGGTACATTTTAACAATCTCATATGAATGCCAGCTGTATTTTCTTTATATACAAGAAAATCGATTTAAAATTGCAGTATTTTGGGACTATATACGTTGTTATTACATTCTCAAATTCATTAAATTACGATTTTATTATAGAAATTCAAATTGTCATTATTATATGCTAATTCATTATGCTTAACAGGTGCATTTTAACAATCTCATATAAATACCAGCTCTATTTTGTTTATATACAAGAAAATCCATTTAAAATTGCAGTTTTTTGGGACTATATACGTTGTTTTTTACATCCTCAAGTTGCATTAAATTAAGATTTTATTGTAGAAATTCACATTCTCATTATTATATGCTGATTTATTTTGCACTTACAGGTGCATTTTAAAAATCTGATATAAATACCTGCTATATTTTGTTTATATACTCCAAAATGCATCTATAATTACAGTATTTTGAGACTCTATACATTGTTTTACATTTTCATGGGCATTAAATTAAGATTTTATTGTAGAAATTCAAATTGTCATTATTATATGCTAATTTATTATGCACTTGCAGGTGCATTTTAACAATCTCATATAAATACCAGCTCTATTTTGTTTATATACAAGAAAATCCATTTAAAATTGCAGTTTTTTGGGACTATATACGTTGTTTTTTACATCCGCAAGTTGCATTAAATTAAGATTTTATTGTAGAAATTCAAATTCTCATTATTATATGCTGATTTATTTTGAACTTACAGGTGCATTTTAACAAACTTTTGTAAATGCCAGCTGTATTTTGTTTACATATAAGAAAATCCATTTACAATTGCAGTATTTTGAGATAATATACTCTGTATATTACATTCTAATGTATATTAAATTCAGATTTTATTATAGAATTTCATATTGTCATTATTATATGCTAATTTATTATGCACTTGCAGGTGCATTTTGACAACCTTATGTAAATGCCAGCTGTATTTTGTTTACATATAAGAAAATCCATTTACAATTGCAGTATTTTGAGATTATATACTCTGTATTTTAC
>JACCHV010000443.1:0-19497 GCA_018907245.1 Eupristina koningsbergeri
AATCATACACCTTAAAGTTTCTCACGAGTCTCCGACCACCCTTTACTCGGCTTGGAATAGACTCCAGATGTTGCTCGGGCAACTAAATCATGTAGACCCTCAGCAATGCGATTAAACCTTAAGCCATTTGATAGAAGAGAAATTTCCCCTTAGCATCTAGGAAAAAGTCTTTGAGAAGGGCAAGGTGAAGACGTGGGATGAAGCTATGCAAGCTATCAAGAAGGCGATACAAAAGCAGAAGGCCGTGGCCGTCAAGCATGCGGAACAAACCTTTCTCCTAGAAGAACGAGGTTCATCGGCGCGCAAACCCTCTTCCGGAGCAGTGCGTAAGGGCAGTACCTATGCCAACGTAATCGCGAAGAAACCAAAGAAGATTCAGTGTGCATCGTGTAACGGGGAACACATGACTTATCTTTGCGGAGCATACAAAGACCCGCAAATTAGAAGGGCTGAAGTCAAGAAGAAGAAGTTATGCTACAACTGTCTTAGCAATAACCACTCGGTTAAAGAATGTACCTTCGCTAGATGTTGCAAATATTGCGAACAGAAGCATCATTCTTCCATCTGCGCAACATTCTCGCAACCAAAGGAAGACTTAAGAGGAAAACCGGGGGCCTCTAAGAAATCAGCAGGGGCTGAGTCCAAGCAAGAGGGGAAGAACACTCTCGTGATAATTAGCGGCCCGCTGCCTCCAGTCATGGAAATAAACCCTAAGTCAACGTTGTGTGCTGCCGTCGACACTCCTCCGATGTTTAAGATCACTGTACTGAAGACCGTGGATGTACATGTGATAAACTCCCAAAACCCCCGCTATACCAATGAAGTCAGACTATTTCTTGATGAGGGAAGTGATCACACTTACATCACTGAGAAACTCGTTAAGCAATTGCAGTTGCGACCAATTAGGCGTGAAGACCTACTTATCCAGACGTTGAATTGCCAGGAGACTAAATTGAAAAATGCACCAGTCTACCTGGTAGAAGTAGCTTCTGTGAGAATGGGATTTCCTTACAAGACGCATCTCAGGGCCACAGCGGTCCCAGGGATAACCAGAGAGATGTTTGCGGCGGTAAATCCCTACTCATCCCTTCCTGTCCTACCCCTATATAAGATTACGCCTGAGATCTTAGTGGGGCTTGACCAGGGGAACAAAGTCTGGAGTGTGATTAACCCCACGACCATTCCATCTGGGTACGTACGAGACGTGTAGCCGTTAGGTACCTACGTCTATAACCTGAGTTATGGAAAACCTGGAAGTCGTAGCTTGGACCATACCCGACGCACATTCATGATGATTTCTCACGAGTGGGATATCCCAGAACCCAATCTACTCAATCGATTCTGGTGTCTAGAAGCTTTGGGCATCACTGACGATCCTATCGTTAATGATGATGAGCTAGCTGTCCGCGCGTTTAACAGCAGCATCAGGCGAGACAATATGTGGGTAGATACTTCTGCAATTGGCTCCTGGGCGCAAAACCGCGGCAGCCCTTTCAGTTACCAACTAACTACACCCTGTGCCTAGGAAGATTACGCTCGGTTTTGAAGAGAATCGCGAAAGACCCAGGGTTAATAGGGGAATATGTCGCCATCATCCAGAAACAGTTAGAAGACGGTATCAATGAAGAAGTTCCCTGGGGGGTGGTGGAGAGCCTAGTCCACTACATCCCACATCAACCTGTAGTAACCACCAAGGTTCGGATTGTCTTTGACGCTAGCGCTAGAGCATCAAATCGCAAATGCCTGAATAACATGATGTACCGAGACCCAGTCATTTCTTGCCTAACTTATTCGGGGCTACTTTTGCTGCTTTAGGGTGGCCCCCATTCCTCTATTGGGGGACATTGAGGAAGGCCTTTCTACAGGTCGGACTCAACCGAAGCCAACGAGATTGTACCCGATTCCTCTGGGTACGAGATGTTCGGAAACCTCCTGAAGATAAGAGCATCATTGCTTATCGGTTTGCGCGGGTGTGTTTTGGAATTGTGTCCAGTCCATTCATGCTGGCAGCCACCATCATTCACCACCTCAAGTCAATTCCGAGGCCGTTGGCAGTTGAAATCCTCCGTAACATATACGTTGACAACGTTATGATGTCGGCTACTAACCCGGAAGAAGCCATCGACTTCTACCGCCAGTCGAAGGAGATGTTCGCTGACGGTCGCATGAACTTAAGAGACTTTGCCTCAGCGGATCCTGTGGTCAAGGAGTGCCTGAAGAAGGAGGGTTATGAGGTCCCTCCTATCGTTAAGGTGTTGGGTCTTAAGTGGGATACCAAAGATGATGTCATCACTATGTCTACCCTGCCGGAGGAAGACAAGTCCACGTTGACTAAAAGGTATGTCTTGAGCCAGATATCCAGCATCTTTGACCCCCTGGGATTTGCGGGTCCCATGATTATACGGGCCAAAATCTTTCTGCAAGACCTTTGGAAGTCCTCTACCTTGTGGGATGACCCTTTGAAACCAGAAGAAGGGAAAATGTGGGAGGGAATAAAAGAAGAAATGAAGTCGGTCTCGCCTATACTCATCCCACACGCGATGAAGCTTGAGGGCAACTTTCCTTACCAACTGCATCTATTCTGCGATGCGTCACCGCAGACGTACGCGGCGATCGCTTACCTAAAGCCTGATCTAGACTCTACCCCAGACATCCACTTTGTTTGTGGGAAAACAAGAATCTGTCCTATCAAGACGGTGACAGTACCTAGGTTAGAGCTGTTAGCTCTTACCATAGCATCTTCCTTAGTCAAGATAATTGAAGAGGAATTGAACAAAGTGTTCATAAGCTCAATCAACTTGTGGTCTGATTCGAGCACGGTGTTACAATGGATACGGGCTCAACGTTTGTTACTGACATTCGTAAAGAATAGAGTTGTAACCATCTGGAAGAATACACCTAAAGCTGTGGTTAGCCATGCTTCAACTGACCGTAACCCGGCGGATCGCGCTACTAGGCGCAATCGGGGAATTCCTTATGAGTCATGGATAGACGGACCCGAGTGGCTAGGAAATGTACAATTCTGGCCCACACAGCCCACATTTGTGCTTGATGATGATGCACAAATGGGCAAGGAAGCGCTAAGAATGTATGCGGTCGGGGAAACAAATAAGGAATTTCGAAACTTCCCTTTCGATTTCACCTGCTACAGCAAGTGGAGATCCTTAGTCACGATCGTTAGTGCCATGATGCGATTCATAAATTGCAATGCAAGGCGACTGAACAGCGAGACGATATATATTTGGTCCCCGTTCCATCTGGGTCAATCAAAAGAAAGATATTTTCATCTCGGGGAACTAGCCACCTTTCGACTTATACAACTAGAGAAACCACCAAGCAAGCTAACCTACGATCAGCTGCATCTTTCTGAAGACAAAATGACGCAATTACTAAGATGTCAAACGCGACTGGTCAAGTCCAGCCTGCAAGAAGATGCGGTCGCACCAATCTATCTACCCAAGGATCACCCAGCAACAGCTCTGTACATCCTACATGTACACAAGATCCTTAATCACTTACCAAGTTCTACCACCATCTGCGCCTGTCGGATGAGAGTTTGAATTCCCAACGCTCGAACTGTCATGAAGAGAGCCATTAAGAAGGGATATCTTCAATGCCGGGAACCTCAACAGTTCAAATTGAAGGATTTTCCCAACTACCCCTCGGCACGAGTTCGACATTGAAGTCATTTCGTAAAACCAGCTTGGACTACTTCGGACCTATGATGATCCGCATCAACACGCAACAAGCTACAAAGGTCTGGGTATGTCTATTCACTTGTTTCACTTACCAGGCCATACACTTGGAACCAGTGTATGACCTTACCTTTGCCGCTTTCATACAGGCCTTCCGGCGCTTCATTGCGCCTCACGGAGCGCCAGCCAGAATCTGGAGTGACAACTCGACTACACTAGTTGGAACTGCCAAAACGATGATTCTAGCATGGAAGAGTGATGAAGCCGTCCAGTCCCACCTAGAACAGAGAGGAATTAGCTGGTATTTCATCCAGAGGAGGCGCCATGGCAAGGAGGAATCTGGGAGCGCCTGATTGGTTTGACGAAGTCTACCATCAAACATGCTATAGGCAGGAAAACCCTCTCTCTCCCAGAGTTCGGCACAATCATGACGGAGATAGAAGCATTGGTCAACAATCGCCCATTGATGTATGTCCCGTCAGACGAACACGGCAATGTCATCCGACCGATAGACTGCATAGACGCAGGTACGGTTGTCGGTACTCCAGACCTAGGTGAGGAAGAAGACTATCTCCCGGAGCCTAGCAGAGCAGACAAGGTGTTCGAGCTATGGAAGAAGCAGAACATTGTGCTCAGTCAGTTCTGGAAGGTCTGGAACACGCACTACCTGACCAGCCTGAACGAAAGATGGCAAATCAGCCACCGACAAGGCTGCACAGCAGTCGACCGGACCCCGGTAGAAGGTGAGGTTGTGTTCCTTAAAGAAGAAGCTGGGGTTTGGAGAGGGTTATGGCGTTTAGCAAGGGTGGTGAAGATTCTGACTCCTAACAAAATCCGCATCAAGCTAGCTGATTCGGGAGCTATACTGGATAGGTCCCCGAAGATGTTGAGCCCCCTAGAAGTAGAAGAGACACCGGTGGAGATCCTCATATCTCCAGAGAAGAATCCTGTGCCGTCCCGGAAGAACGGCAAAAGATTGGGCAAGGCATCCACCCACTTTGCAATCGTGTTGGCCTTACTCAACATGGTCAGTGCTTATGAGTCAAGCGAACCCTACGCCGGCAGAGAAGCTTGTGACGAAAACGATTGTATACCTTGGAGAATGGATTGCTGTTCCGTTACCCAATTAACCGGAATGAGAATGTGGGTACTGATAATTCTATCTGTGTTCCCTACGGTGGTCATACTCGGTCAGTGGGTATGGGCCATCTTATGGAGATCCCTATATCTCCTAAGAAGGATGTTTGTCTTGACGAATCGAAGGTTTAATCCAGCTTATCGCCGACGTCTGAGAAGGGCAGCTAAATACTTGGCTGTTATACTCATTACGAAGATGTCGCTCCGATTAAGTTCGTGCGATGAAGTGAGCCACCTGGATGTGAAACAGGAAGAGTTCGACCAGTACATCCATCAGACCTGTGGGGGAGACCACCTGCGTGATGCTATCCGTCAATAACACCGTGAAGGGGCTAGCGAGTCGAAGACTGAAGAAATCCTCTACACATGCAACTATGAAGAATGGTACCTAACCAGGGGCTATAAAGTTGATGTGGAGTCTGTGCATCGATGTCACTCGACGGGTGAGTGTTATGGAAGTTTCTGTGAAGAAGTTAACGATAATACTTATCTACAAGGCATCGGCGAGCGGGCACGGTTCTCACTAGGGTACTCAAGATGCACCCGATCCTGTGGATGCATCACGTGTGATTGGTGTCCTAGTTGTACACCATCCTGCCTCTTCTAGAGAGTCTACGCGATCCCTAAATCCAAGAGAATCCTAGGGTCGGACATTGTCCTACATGGGAAATTTCAGTCGAAGCAGAGTTGACATACATAAGTCTTAGGGAACAACTCGACCGAGATCAAGCAGAAGATCACCTCGAGATCAGCGGAAAGAGTCCCAGGTATCAATTCTTCTGTTACTTTACAGGCTACAGCGCTGCCACTGGTGCTCGTCATGGACCAGCCCTTCATTAGAGAGACCGCTCTGAACAAGGCAGCCAGCATCAAAGCTTCAAGCCGTAGCCAACCGACTGCGAACAACTTGGGAACCATGCAATGCGGAAACACTTGGGAAGCTACCAAGTTCCGTTGCACGTTTTCATACCCCATCTGCACCTGCGAGAGCAGCGACTTCCACGCTACTTGCTCCTGTGGTATCGTTAACCCAGAAGATTGGATAGATGAATCTCACCACCGACTACCATTGCAAACGGGCTCTATTACGTTGACGAACGACGGTCCTAACTACACTGCTAGTCTGGGTCAGCAAAGCGGGCTAGTGGTGAGCTGGGAGTTTGAGGACTTGGACTTCCAGTTCTTCCACCACAACACATCCTGCCGAGTCTCGACGGTAGGGAAGCTCAGCGGTTGTCATTCCTGCAAGATGGGAGCCAAGATAGATGTCATTTGCCAATCGGGACAAAGAACCACTGTGGAAGTCACTTGCGGCAGCCTCAACACCTACGCTCTCACATGCAGCAAGGAAAGAACAAAACACACGCTCAACATACAAACACGGGATTCCGAGTTCTACAGGGAGTGTGCATTTGCTTGTTCTAACACTAGAGGATCTTTCAAAATCCAGGGTTCCTTGTCTGTCCCCAAAGTAAAACCGTTTGTACCCTTAGGTCGAGGATATGTCTTGGACTTACCTGCGGAAACCTTCAACTTAGGCAGAACCTTTGCCGCTACCGTTGAATGGGTCGCAAGTGGTTTGAGGGCCATCACTGGACTCGTCCTTCGTGCTATCTTAGACTATCCCATTGCCATTGTATTAGCATGTGTTTGTCTCTTTATAGCATATCACCTATTCTTGTGGTACAACCCAGAGGCCTTCACCTTCCACTATTTTACTCATCCGAGGGTTAAACCACTTCTTCCTTATAAACTAAGGTAGTCTAATCCTCGGCTGGGGAGTGCCGGCGAAACATCGCGAATTCTATAAAGGAATTTGGACGCCTGTCCGCTCCTCTTCTTTAACATTAATATGACCCCTTGTCATGTTGATGTGTCATCCATAGCCGCGCCAAGATGACTTAAATCATGGCGCGGAGCGTCCTGGCAGACTACTTAAACACAGCCAATGGGCTAAATAAACAACCTTCTTACAACCGAAAAACATGCTTCTACTAAATTTGCCTTAACCTAAGCAGCTCTTAGCGGTTTTGGTTTTGATTGACAAAGTACTATTAAATCGTCACGATAACTTGAGTTGCTGCTTTTTAATCTAAAGTTTTCCGAGTCGTAGATGTTCGTTTTGCACGATAAATATCACAGCATTCATCTTGCTGCTGTAGAGTAGGTATTCGATCACACTACCACCGTGCTTGTCTTGTGCACTAAGTTATGAGAAATTCGAACACAGTGCAGTTGACGCACTAGCTGATTCTTTGAAGTCTGTGAACAAGCGTCGTCTTGATAAAGCAGACGTTACGGATGCAGATTTTAAACAATTCAACTAGTTGTATAGCTGCTAATACGACGATGGTACGTAGCACTCGCAGCAGCGCACTCAATCGACGGTTAGTGGTGGATTGCTGATCTTATTATAACTAGTGTATGAAAGGCATAGTACTAGACTTTACAATGGGTATGCAATCAAAAGTAAAGAAACGTTGCAACTGTTCGCTACGCTTGCAAGAGTCAAAGCTGGAAGCATACTTTAATTAATCTACAAAAAGTTTTTACTTTTTAAATTTAGTACATCGGTGCTAGTCCGTTGCTGATGGGCGCAAAATGGTTTACTCAAGGTAATTATGACCTGACAGAAGTTATAAAAAAAGTAAGCTGCGCGCAACTGTTTATTAAATTTGATTTAGATTTTTTTGTTGACTGGTGAAACACTGTTTTTCAAAATAGTGCCAGATTTGGACAAAGATCTAGTTATGGAAATTTCAGCGGGAAAAACGATTCTTCATCATAGTTACTATCAAACCTTTCCGATTGGCGTGGGTTTAGAAGGTAAGTCTTCACTGTTTATTTGACTACTACTTTAAAAACAAAACAATCAAATACAGTTAAACCGCTTTTTTATTTGATTCGAAAAACTAGGGACAATCAAAGTGAGGTAGTTTGTGAAGTCACGAGATTCGACTAGACAGCAAGCAGATTGCTAGCTGGCAGAGTTTTCGATTAAAGGTGGATGTGGCGACTTGTAGTGGATACTACGGGTTAGCTCGTAGCTGAAAGAACAAGCTTCACAGAACAAGGCCACTATGACATAGACTGTCGAATGTCTGCGATGCGGCTGTTTGAGTCAGGCTACTGTTTTTTTTTGCGTTTAAAAAGTGACCTATAATCTGACTCGAATAGTCGATATTATCCCAAGCCTGTCCTTCCAAAAATTTAATTTAAAGAAACGATTCAGACAATAATCAACCCAATAAAACATAGATTTCAAAAACAATACAATTTTTTTCAGCATTAAACATGTATTTGAATGATATTAATACAATTTTGATCCAATACTTTCCTGAGTCAAGAGTGTATACACCTACTGCAATGAATATTTTGATTGATAATATCATTTATTTTGAGAAACAACTTGCTGATATTTTGATAAGAGGAGAGGATCATTGGTTTGAATATCAAAGCACTTTAAGGTAACGCAGATTTGTTTTCTTAAATATCAAACAATTTGAAATTTCAGAAATGTCAATCAATTTTTTAAGAATACAACTAGGCCATTAAATCATACTTTTGAGGCTAGTAGCAGTTTCCAAGACCTTGTTGATGTAGATCGAGACTTCGATATGAAAACTAATCCTGCAGACAATCCATACAAACCTTTTTGGGAATTGCAATTAGAGTATTTTAGTGTAGTAAGTTTTACCTGGCTTTTGTCAAAAACTTTAAATCAACTATAATCAAATTTTAGATATCGTGGAGTACTTTTTTTAACAGCAACTTCTTTCCTCAACCGTTTGTCCAAGCAATCGAAACAGATATTCACCATGAATTCAGTCTGATAAACTACGATATGTTAAAAGAAATTAATGGCTTACTGGAAGAGCACTTGGTCGATCCGGAAAAGCGGGGCATTTTGGCTGATTACATAGTTTTTGCGTTTGTTCATTCAATGATACAAGCACTGGATGAGCGTTTTATTCAAGCCTATGACCGTTTTAAGTCAAAGATATCTGGAGTATTTCATTTCTCTCATCAACGCGTTCATTGCCTTAAACAAGTTATAGCCAAATTTCCATTGTTGACTGATTATTTGTACTTTGGAAATTACAATAATCTGCATTACAGACAATTCTCTAATAAGCTAATTCGGTTGGCACGCAATCAATTAATACGTGTATGTTTCACCCAAATTAACTTCTTATAACTGATGATGTTTAGAGTATTACAATGCAAAGGGTTGGAGACACAACCAATTAAAACTTATTGAAAAATTAATCAATATTGTGCAAGTCTATGTGGGCTCGGTTGCCGAAAATTCACAATATCCACGTTTTAGAAGAGCAAGACGATACTATTTGGATCAAAGTGCTAGTTTTGCCGAACTTTGGGCATTACTTCAATTACAAAAAAAGCATAAACATAGTGGATTAATTAAGTCTGCTAGTGAACGCGTCGTAGCTTACAAAATTTCAACTTTGCTAGGCTTTCAAACTAAAATCGTTACAAATGACCGTTTTAATTACATCTGTAAAATTCTACGGTTTTTGTATAAACCTGATTTAAATTTTAGTCGTTCCGACTTCATATATTCAGCCACCTATGATTGAGCCCACACTGCCAATGTCAGTAAACTATGCTCGATTCGTCTTTGCTTTGGCACGCGAAATGACTGCAAGTCTACTCTTTTTATGCAAACTATCACCTACTTTTAGTATTTGATTGACGACATCGGCTCGCGATTCGACGAAAACGGCAACAGAGTCGACTTGTAGGTGTCATTTAAAATGTCTTAGTGCAAATTCTGTCAGCTTTACAGGTGGTCAGACTCGGACAAGAAGTGGTTTCTTATGAAAAAAGCACTGTATTTCGACTATTACGCTAATTCAAAAGAATACATAAATCGGTTGAATGTTAATGTTAAGCGAATATTACGATCAGCTATTGCACATCATAGTAGACTTTCATTTTTTTACTCATTCAATTAATTCAGGCGGGCTTCAAGTAGCTATTGCTAGTTACCAAATGTATTTGAAATTGTACAAGGATGCGCCAGTTCCTGGCTATAAAGAGGAATTTAGCGACTGGAAATCATTCTTTATTGCTTATTCAACAGTAAGTTATTTTCCAGTTTAAAATTTATTTAAAAAATCTGGTTTGCAGTCGTTTTGTGATGGTAGAGAACCTGAAATAATTGATGTTTCAATGAGGAATCAAAATAATCCTATAAACTCTGTTCGAGTGAATAGTGTAGTGCGAACAACTAATGAATTTACATCAGCTTTTAGATGTAATGTTTGCACAAGTATGTACTTGGAGAAAAGAGCTGATTATAACTTTTGGTTATAAAATAAATTGATAATATCAAAAAACGTAGTTTAATTTATTTCTTTTTAAATCTAATTTAATTTAATTTTAATTTATTCCTCTTTTCTATCTTTACAGATGGAGGTTACAAGTTTTGTCCACTCATTTGTCTGCAGTTGTTCTTGCCAGTTCGATCCTGCTGTTTTTTGAAAGTCATCTTGCCAGCGCGTTCTTGGCCTTCCTAGTGGTCTAGGTTTGCTGGGTTTCCATTTTAGGAGGTGGATATCCCAGCGCCCCTCCTGTTGCCGCGCGATCATCTTGGCTGCATGCTTCCATTTTCTTTTTCGGTACGCTGCGACTACATCTTCCATCCGGGTCTGCTGTCTGATCCATTCATTGGGTTTCTTGTCTGTCAGCTTGATCCCAAGCATCCGTCTCTCCATGGCTCGTTGGCATACCTCTAGTCGGTGTTCTGTTGCTTTTGTGAGTGCCCATGTCTCACACCCGTATAGCAAGCTTGGCACGATACACTGTTGGTAGTATCTGACTTTCGTCTGCATGGGCGGGTTTTTGCTTGCCATTAGGTTCTGCGCTTTGCCGTAGGAGGACCATGCTGCTCGGATTCGTCTGCTGATTTCCTTGTTGTGATCACGTGGTAGGCTTATCAGCTGGCCCAGATAGATGAACTGTTTCACACGCTCAATTTGCGTGCCGTTTGCCTGTAGGCCAGTGTCGTCCGCTGTACTGGTTGTCATCCATTTTGTCTTGGTTACGTTGATTTCCAGGCCAATCTTCGCGCATTCTTTGATTAGGCTATCAAGCGTTTGTTGCATTTCTGGGATGGTCTGTGCGAACAGTACCAGGTCGTCTGCATATGCCAGGTAGTGTAGTGTTTTATCGTTGATCCGGTAGCCTCTGCTTCCCCAGCTGACGCGCGTTAGTGCGTGTTGCAGAGTTAATATGAATAGTAGTGGGGAGAGCGAGTCGCCTTGCCTTACTCCGCGCTGCACCGTGATGGGGATCGATGCGTTGACGATGTTGATTGTGGATCGGCCGGCGGCATACAGCTGTTGGATCATTCTTGTTGTTGATTCGCTGGCGCCGAAGTGGTTGAGCGCTTCCCAGATGGCTTTGAACTCGATAGTGTCAAATGCTTTCTTAAAGTCAATGAACGTCATGTGTAGTGGTAGTGCCCATTCGCGGCATTTCTCGCATAGTAGGTTTACAGTCATGATGTCGTCGATGGTCGAGAACTTCGGTCGGAAGCCCGCTTGCTCTATGTGGATCTTGTCGCCTGTTTCTGTCAGTAGTCGCTCCTTGATCGTTCTCGTCACGGCTTTGTAGATCGTGCTGAGTAGTGAGATCGGTCTGTAATTGTCGACGTTGAGCGTGTCCCCCTTCTTGTGTAATAGTATCGTTTTTGCTTTGGTTGCTATAGTCGGGAAACTGTCTCTTTCGAACATTTTGTTGACTGAGCTTGACAGATAGTCGGCGACGAATGGTATGCAGTACTTGGCGACTCGGGAGGGTATTTTGTCTGCGCCTGGTGCGGTGTTCCCTCTGAATTTCCTGCATGCTTCTTTCAGTTCTTCCGGGGTGATGGGTTCTTGGGTCTGTCCCCTGAAGCTGTGGGCGTTCTCCGGGTTGGATGACGCGTAGAGCTTGTTGTAGAACTGTGCTACCGTCCTGGCGATGCTGTTTGGGTCGCTTGCTATCGTTCCGTCTTCAGTTTGTAGTCTGGTAAGTGCCCGTCGTTTGTAGTTGAGCTCTCAGCGTCCTCGTTTTTAAATCTGTATAGATAAAAGACTTAAAGAGTTTATTCCACTTATTACTATTTACTTGACCTTGTTAGTTCGCTCTCAGAATTTTTTCGAACGCATTTCACTATTTTGTTCTTTGTCTTCCTAACAGTTTGAGGCTAATGGGTCTTCACAATAAGAGTTAGATATCTCAGCGTTCCAGTTGTTGTCACTTGAACATTTTGATCATATATGCTTCTACTCCCTTCTTTAGTACAGGATGATTACGTTATCTATATGTGTTTGATGTCTTTATCCATGTATTGCTTGTTCTTTTTGAGAGCCAGATGTCAAGTATCCATCTTTCCATGGCGCGTTAACAAATGATTGAACGGTTTTCTGCTAATTTTGTGAGGATTTATATGATGCAGCCATAAACACTGTATTCTATTATTAGGCATGCATTTTTTAATTGTTCAAGTTGAGCATGAAGTTAGTGGTAATGTTAATTCAAAAACTATCCTGTCTTGTAGGCGATGTTTCAAAACGATATTCTGTTAGTTAAACAAAAAATTTTAAACACCTAAAAGCATTTTTTAGGTTAACTTTTGACACTGCATATTAGTATAAATACAGTACATGTTTGTTGTTTAAAACTTAATTGTGCAACAACCAAGTCACACAAAAAATTATTAGCCAGTAACACTATCGTTGCGATCAATGATCTGCTAGACTTGATTCAACATAGATTCAACAAGATTCACAAGGGTTTCAACATTAAGACATTGCCAGAGTTGCAAATTGTCTCTGTGAGTTGTTTAACTGTCTCAAACTGTTTTTTTTTAGCGTATATCGTGCGTATAACTTGTCCTCATAAGCTTTTTACCAGATTCACATTAGGCGAGCAGACAGGCTAGTTCAAAAGAAGGACGCTGCGGTCGTTAAAGCAGTGACAAGTGTCGCGATTTGTGTGAATCAAGGCGTTGTCTTGCAGATAAGCGTATTATTGGTGCGAAACGGCCGAAAATGCTACTTTATAGGTGGCACATAATGTCCTCTAGTTATTTCTGATCTAGTGAACGGCAGATTGCCTTGCTCCTTGAACAGCATACAGCTCATAGTCTTGAAAATAGCGATAAATTCGAATGATCTTTTTGGACCTATCAGGACCAGAGCAATCTATCGCCAGAATTTCGACGTAAAAAGTAGAGCGGCTCTCTGCGCAAGTTATGCCAATAACTTCTGAAGCCATGCGGGCTGTCTGAGTTAAATTTTTCTTGGTTACCAAAAATGACCTAAAAGTAGAAGAGTTGGACCTCCGTAAAAAAGTTCTAGGTCAGCATGTCCTAATTGCCTGTTAGGTTTTAGTCAGCGAATTCAAGGTTGCGAGTTCTGCGCTTCAAGTTCAGCCTTGACACTTTTGCCATCTTTGGTCTAGCAATGTTTGGACTAGGACGAATTGTCCTGAGAACAGTGCTCAGAGAAAGGCTTAGACCAAGTGGTCGGCAATTGCAGAGTGCTGACTTTGTTGAATCAGACGTTTTTCAAGCGACGACACGCTCATCAAGTGCACTCAGATTCTTAAGTCGTTTGTCGTGCTTGTTCTGGCCATGTCGTGGAGTTTTAAGACAAATGTTGCAACACCGTTTCTTGGTCGTTCCAATCTTGTGTGTGACCTCTTCGTAAGTGAAGTCAACACTGCTACATGCATCGATTCAGCTGTGTATCTTGCGTGAGGCTTCTTTTATGTGGTATGATGCTAAAACAACAAAAAGAAACGGGGTCTTAATAAAACTGCGTGCTGTATTTATATAAATTTGTCAGCACTAAATTGCCTCAAAAGAAAGAAAATTTTTAAGCACTTAAAATTTTTAATCTATTGGATTGGAATAACGTTTCAAAGCATTTTCTACAAGATTGGATAGTTTTCTAACTAAGGTTATTACCACGTTATGCTCAAATTGCAAAATTCAAGCTGTATTTATATTTATGTTGAGCAGTATAGTTATTTAGTTATTGCTCGTCCGACTTATGAATTCATGATGCTGACTTCTTCTTGGTCGACCGAGAGATCAACGATATTTGATTGTGTTTGAACCCAGCCAATATTGAACGTTGACACCAAAAGTTTGCTATCTAATATTATTTTATAATTGCTGATTATTAATCTAAACATGTCCATTGCATTCTGAAAAACATCAGTTTGTTTAAAGAGACGTTTAGAAGCTAAACGTAACTTCTCATTTAAACGTTTTCTATTTGTAAAAAGCTAGAAGCTATTATTTGTTGGAACAAACACTACATAATAAAGCTAAAATACTGTTTTTTTTTCAATTATTTAATAACATCTGTTCAAATCATAATTTCACTTATTCAACAACATTTTAAATTAAGCTAGATAAAGATGTAAATTTGTTCATTCAAGCTTTTAATTGGAACATTATGTGGCTATTTAATCCTGCAGTTATTTGGATTTATATTTGTACTCTTGGCATTATTAGTAATGCGTCAAAGTCACCTAAACGGCTGATTTCGTTATTTACAAAGATCAAACGAACTAACGATCTGTCCAGCCGGTCGAACGCTACAAGTCCATCTTCATTCAATAGCTCTTCTTTTTCAATTTCAAACAAAGGGCTGGATCAAGAGGGTCGTTACGATTCTTTCTCTTATTCTTTAAGCACGAGAGCGCGAGATAAATTCTGCAGAGATTTTTATGTTATGACATGCCACAGCTTCACGAAAAATTTTCGCGGTACTACAGTTGAACAAATGCACAAGGCAAAAATTATGGGAGAATTGGAAAGTAAGCAGTCAGTATCGAAGAAATTCGCTCAGCCTATTTGATTATAGATCTTATTCTTGACAAAAAAGTAGCAGAATTTCCAGCTGAAGCGAAAATGCATTTTTTCCGGGATAAATGTCTATTTCATTATTCACCAGTACTACTTCTCAAAACTCCAGTGATTGTCGAATACATAAAAGTAGGCTTAAATTTAAATTAATTTATGCTATCAATCTATACAAATGCGATTGTAAAGTCATCGTTTTGCTTACTGGCTAGTACTTTGCCTTGTCAACTTGTGTCGTGACAATCGCGAATTCTATAAAGGAATTTGGACGCCTGTCCGCTCCTCTTCTTTAACATTAATATGACCCCTTGTCATGTTGATGTGTCATCCATAGCCGCGCCAAGATGACTTAAATCATGGCGCGGAGCGTCCTGGCAGACTACTTAAACACAGCCAATGGGCTAAATAAACAACCTTCTTACAACCGAAAAACATGCTTCTACTAAATTTGCCTTAACCTAAGCAGCTCTTAGCGGTTTTGGTTTTGATTGACAAAATACTGTTAAATCGTCACGACAGTATTTTTGGTGCGTCGGCCGTGGAATTTGGTTAGCTAGTGCTATGGTTACGGTGCTAGTTTTTGTCCCCCCCTCAAAACGACCCGGAGGAAAACCCCCCGCGTTGAAGTTTGGATTCCGTGCAAGAAGGCAGCGGAGAGTTCGAACAGACCGTAGAGAGTGGTTGACACTGCCTGAAGTTATGCCAAGATTGTGAAGAAAAGACTGTTGTTATGACTCCGAGCAAGCTGCAGGGTATGGAAGAGAATTAGGTGCTAGTGGAAGTGGAGGCGATCATGTCAATGGAACATCGTCTACATGTCATGATGAATCGAGCCCATCGTATAGAGAAGCAGTGGACCGACTACCTAAAGACGAAGCCAGTAGACTCTGACGAAGTTGGGAAGCCAAACATCATACGAGCGTTCCGTGAACTCGCGAGTGCCGTGCAACTAGCGGACGCTACCCTCAAGTCCATCCGGGGACAAGTGTCAGTCTTCCGTCAAGTTATGGCCGACCGGTAGGGAGCAACCTTAGACGACTACACTCTAAAAGTAAGTATCTTTCATCGGGTCAAGCTTCGGTAACCCCTATCTCCCCCAAACTGTCGGTACATGAGTTGGGGCAGGAAGACGAGAAGAAACACCAAAAGGAGCCAGACCTGCTGAGATGCGACTTCATGTATCCGAAAATTGGGCGGGATGCCAGTCACCTGGCAAACCTATTACGGTCGTCGACATTCGTGGGGATGTTACGGCAAATGGGATCTCTTTTTTGGGATATGTTTGCAGGCGGACTGTGGGGTCGACTCCTCAGCTACGGCCTGGTGCGTTAACTATTCCACCTTTGTACCTACTTAAGGGGAGAAGCTTTAGACTGTATCTCTGTGTTGGGTAGTAAGGATGACGACTACGAGTTGGCAGTAGAAGCGCTGAAAGAGGAGTAGGCGGATACTGCCATGGTCATATTCCAGCTCCGCAAGAAAATCATACACCTTAAAGTTTCTCACGAGTCTCCGACCACCCTTTACTCGGCTTGGAATAGACTCCAGATGTTGCTCGGGCAACTAAATCATGTAGACCCTCAGCAATGCGATTAAACCTTAAGCCATTTGATAGAAGAGAAATTTCCCCTTAGCATCTAGGAAAAAGTCTTTGAGAAGGGCAAGGTGAAGACGTGGGATGAAGCTATGCAAGCTATCAAGAAGGCGATACAAAAGCAGAAGGCCGTGGCCGTCAAGCATGCGGAACAAACCTTTCTCCTAGAAGAACGAGGTTCATCGGCGCGCAAACCCTCTTCCGGAGCAGTGCGTAAGGGCAGTACCTATGCCAACGTAATCGCGAAGAAACCAAAGAAGATTCAGTGTGCATCGTGTAACGGGGAACACATGACTTATCTTTGCGGAGCATACAAAGACCCGCAAATTAGAAGGGCTGAAGTCAAGAAGAAGAAGTTATGCTACAACTGTCTTAGCAATAACCACTCGGTTAAAGAATGTACCTTCGCTAGATGTTGCAAATATTGCGAACAGAAGCATCATTCTTCCATCTGCGCAACATTCTCGCAACCAAAGGAAGACTTAAGAGGAAAACCGGGGGCCTCTAAGAAATCAGCAGGGGCTGAGTCCAAGCAAGAGGGGAAGAACACTCTCGTGATAATTAGCGGCCCGCTGCCTCCAGTCATGGAAATAAACCCTAAGTCAACGTTGTGTGCTGCCGTCGACACTCCTCCGATGTTTAAGATCACTGTACTGAAGACCGTGGATGTACATGTGATAAACTCCCAAAACCCCCGCTATACCAATGAAGTCAGACTATTTCTTGATGAGGGAAGTGATCACACTTACATCACTGAGAAACTCGTTAAGCAATTGCAGTTGCGACCAATTAGGCGTGAAGACCTACTTATCCAGACGTTGAATTGCCAGGAGACTAAATTGAAAAATGCACCAGTCTACCTGGTAGAAGTAGCTTCTGTGAGAATGGGATTTCCTTACAAGACGCATCTCAGGGCCACAGCGGTCCCAGGGATAACCAGAGAGATGTTTGCGGCGGTAAATCCCTACTCATCCCTTCCTGTCCTACCCCTATATAAGATTACGCCTGAGATCTTAGTGGGGCTTGACCAGGGGAACAAAGTCTGGAGTGTGATTAACCCCACGACCATTCCATCTGGGTACGTACGAGACGTGTAGCCGTTAGGTACCTACGTCTATAACCTGAGTTATGGAAAACCTGGAAGTCGTAGCTTGGACCATACCCGACGCACATTCATGATGATTTCTCACGAGTGGGATATCCCAGAACCCAATCTACTCAATCGATTCTGGTGTCTAGAAGCTTTGGGCATCACTGACGATCCTATCGTTAATGATGATGAGCTAGCTGTCCGCGCGTTTAACAGCAGCATCAGGCGAGACAATATGGGTAGATACTTCTGGCAAATTGGCCCCTGGAAACCGCGGCAGCCTCAGTTACACAAGTAACTACACCCTGTGCCTAGGAAGATTACGCTCGGTTTTGAAGAGAATCGCGAAAGACCCAGGGTTAATAGGGGAATATGTCGCCATCATCCAGAAACAGTTAGAAGACGGTATCAATGAAGAAGTTCCCTGGGGGGTGGTGGAGAGCCTAGTCCACTACATCCCACATCAACCTGTAGTAACCACCAAGGTTCGGATTGTCTTTGACGCTAGCGCTAGAGCATCAAATCGCAAATGCCTGAATAACATGATGTACCGAGGACCAGTCGATTCTGACCTAACGCTATTCGGGGATCGTTTTGGCGCTTTAGGGTGGCCCCCATTCCTCTATTGGGGGACATTGAGGAAGGCCTTTCTACAGGTCGGACTCAACCGAAGCCAACGAGATTGTACCCGATTCCTCTGGGTACGAGATGTTCGGAAACCTCCTGAAGATAAGAGCATCATTGCTTATCGGTTTGCGCGGGTGTGTTTTGGAATTGTGTCCAGTCCATTCATGCTGGCAGCCACCATCATTCACCACCTCAAGTCAATTCCGAGGCCGTTGGCAGTTGAAATCCTCCGTAACATATACGTTGACAACGTTATGATGTCGGCTACTAACCCGGAAGAAGCCATCGACTTCTACCGCCAGTCGAAGGAGATGTTCGCTGACGGTCGCATGAACTTAAGAGACTTTGCCTCAGCGGATCCTGTGGTCAAGGAGTGCCTGAAGAAGGAGGGTTATGAGGTCCCTCCTATCGTTAAGGTGTTGGGTCTTAAGTGGGATACCAAAGATGATGTCATCACTATGTCTACCCTGCCGGAGGAAGACAAGTCCACGTTGACTAAAAGGTATGTCTTGAGCCAGATATCCAGCATCTTTGACCCCCTGGGATTTGCGGGTCCCATGATTATACGGGCCAAAATCTTTCTGCAAGACCTTTGGAAGTCCTCTACCTTGTGGGATGACCCTTTGAAACCAGAAGAAGGGAAAATGTGGGAGGGAATAAAAGAAGAAATGAAGTCGGTCTCGCCTATACTCATCCCACACGCGATGAAGCTTGAGGGCAACTTTCCTTACCAACTGCATCTATTCTGCGATGCGTCACCGCAGACGTACGCGGCGATCGCTTACCTAAAGCCTGATCTAGACTCTACCCCAGACATCCACTTTGTTTGTGGGAAAACAAGAATCTGTCCTATCAAGACGGTGACAGTACCTAGGTTAGAGCTGTTAGCTCTTACCATAGCATCTTCCTTAGTCAAGATAATTGAAGAGGAATTGAACAAAGTGTTCATAAGCTCAATCAACTTGTGGTCTGATTCGAGCACGGTGTTACAATGGATACGGGCTCAACGTTTGTTACTGACATTCGTAAAGAATAGAGTTGTAACCATCTGGAAGAATACACCTAAAGCTGTGGTTAGCCATGCTTCAACTGACCGTAACCCGGCGGATCGCGCTACTAGGCGCAATCGGGGAATTCCTTATGAGTCATGGATAGACGGACCCGAGTGGCTAGGAAATGTACAATTCTGGCCCACACAGCCCACATTTGTGCTTGATGATGATGCACAAATGGGCAAGGAAGCGCTAAGAATGTATGCGGTCGGGGAAACAAATAAGGAATTTCGAAACTTCCCTTTCGATTTCACCTGCTACAGCAAGTGGAGATCCTTAGTCACGATCGTTAGTGCCATGATGCGATTCATAAATTGCAATGCAAGGCGACTGAACAGCGAGACGATATATATTTGGTCCCCGTTCCATCTGGGTCAATCAAAAGAAAGATATTTTCATCTCGGGGAACTAGC
>JACCHV010000448.1:0-16693 GCA_018907245.1 Eupristina koningsbergeri
ATCGCAAGAGTAGCCACCGCAAGATCCAGACATAGTTCAAGACTGCTTGTAATAGTAGATGTAGTGTTTAATAGGCTGACAGACTGGTCGCAGCCGCTGCTCTTGCGTAAACTGGGTTACTCGTCTTAACAGTACAGTTACCGTAGGATCGCAAGAGTAGCCACCGCAAGATCCAGACATAGTTCAAGACTGCTTGTAATAGTAGACGTAGTGTTTAATAGGCTGACAGACTGGTCGCAGCCGCTGCTCTTGCGTAAACCCGGTGACTCGTCTCAACAGCACAGTTACCGTAGGATCGCAAGAGTAGCCACCGCAAGATCCAGACATAGTTCAAGACTGCTTGTAATAGTAGATGTAGTGTTTAATAGGCTGACAGACTGGTCGCAGCCGCTGCTCTTGCGTAAACCCGGTGACTCGTCTCAACAGCACAGTTACCGTAGGATCGCAAGAGTAGCCACCGCAAGATCCAGACATAGTTCAAGACTGCTTGTAATAGTAGATGTAGTGTTTAATAGGCTGACAGACTGGTCGCAGCCGCTGCTCTTGCGTAAACCCGGTGACTCGTCTCAACAGCACAGTTACCGTAGGATCGCAAGAGTAGCCACCGCAAGATCCAGACATAGTTCAAGACTGCTTGTAATAGTAGATGTAGTGTTTAATAGGCTGACAGACTGGTCGCAGCCGCTGATCTTGCGTAAACCCGGTTACTCGTCTTAACAGTACAGTTACCGTAGGATCGCAAGAGTAGCCACCGCAAGGTTTAGACATAGTTCAAGACTGCTTGTAATAGTAGACGTAGTGTTTAATAGGCTGACAAACCAATCGGAGTTGCTCTTCTCACATAAAACTGCTAACCTAACGGTGAACGATGCAATAACCGTTGAATGGTAAGGATGAAATTTCGAGTTGTTTTGACAATTTGAAAAATATTCAAACTGTTTAATATAAAGTTATAGCTATAATAGTTGGAAAACTTTTAAAAAATTAAATGCTTAGTTATACTTGCGTATTCTTAAACAAGATTTTATGGACATGGTTTTTTTTATACAAAGAGTAACAAAATGCTTGGATTTTAGATGATGGTTGGTGTTAGCAAAGCAATAGCCAGAGATCTGCAAAGTGCGCAAAGCGGGAAAGAAATGTAAATAGCTGAGCTATTTCGGAGATAAAAAATCCGCTGCGGATCGTGCGCCATTTTTCCTACCGTAGTTCTGAGTATGTGGCTTGCATTGTGACTATCTTTCGCTAGGTGTTAAGAGTTAAATTGGAGCTAATAAATCAACTAAGCGGCGTGCGCGTATTCGAGAAAGTTAAACAATTGTCAGAATCGGCCAAAGCAGGATTATTGAAATTTTGTACTAAGTGACAAATTTTTGTTGATGTTCAACGTTCTAAGAGCGTTTGATAAAACACATGGTTGTCAGAAAAAAAAGTTGCGGAGCGTTTTAGAAAATGCAAACAATTAGCAAAGTTCAAACTAAAAAGCAGATTTTTAAATCAAGCGGTTAACTAACCTTTTGTCGAGCAAATTCCCGGATCAACCGGCAACTCCTGATCAATATAAAAAATCACTTTTCGAAAAGGATAGAAACCTTCGACACAAGCATGGCTTGTCGCGAGGTAGAGCGTTGAACGATGGCAGTTTTAACAGCGCAACTTTATAACACCGACTGACACAACAAAACTGACGCTTATTTGGCTGATCTCATGAGCTTTTATACTGATGATGGAGTAAAAGGGCGGAGTACCCTAGGTCTGAGAACGCTACGAAAAAAGGAGCCAATCCAAGCGGGCTATCTGGCATTGTTTGTTCGCCGCTTGATATCGGCGCAACCTCTTTAGTCTTTTTACCCAAAGTAATATAGGGGAGGGAGAGTGCTTGAAGAGTGGGACGCTTAGCAAATCTAAACAATGATTTTTGAATAATGCCCTCGAGCTTATCTATGATTTCACACAAAAATATTATCATATCAAAAATCTATTGATTTTTTGAATTTAGCAAAAAAGATCTTGGTTTTTTGTTTTGATTCGACGCATATAAAAAAAGCGTTACCGCTTTAAAATTTTTCTAAGTCACATAAGACTTTACCAAATAAACCTACATAGTTTTAAAACCGACTTGCACTACAACGCTCACACCTAGTTGGCCAGGTAAATTCGAACACAAACAACGATGATCATGGCGATCTTTTGTAGAATGATATGCGCTGCTACAAACGTTGTCAAGGATTTATGTTACGAAAAAAACAACATTGCAAGTCGACAACTGCCGTAGTAAAGTTGGATTAGATTGGTGTCTTATACTATTCTTGTTTAAGTCATATTAAATTCTGTTTTGATTAAGCACACGTATAAACCCGGTACGCAATCTTTTGAAGTTCACTTGCTTAAAAGCATTTTTATTTGCAAATTTATCTGAATGTTTAGTTTCACATGTGATTAGAAATTGGTCTTCACTTAGAAAATGCCAAAAAACATTAATGCAATTGAAATTTCAGAGTCTTGAAGCGTATTACAGTATCCACATTGCTTACAAACCAATGCACCTCTATCGGCTTTCATCTGCTTTTATTGGCTGATCGCTACTTTTTCACTCGAGATTATTCTCGCTTCTGACAGTAGTTTTTGATGTTTAAGCATTAGCACTGAAGCCGAGATTAATCGCTTAAACTTCAAAGATCACTTTAAATAACTCTATGATTGAGATCAAAGCCAATTTCCAAAATTAAAAACTTGAGTTATTTTCTAGGAAGTATTCATTTTATTTCACGTATGAAGAGCTTCTGAAATTATTGAGCTAGAAGTTTTTAATAACAAACACCACGGTCAAGTTTCAAAATTTTTTTTCTGGTTTTTAAAGAAAACAAACTATAAAATTATCCTGAATTTGTATAAATTTAAAACACTGCTAGCACAAAGAAGACGCCTTGCAACATCGAATCAATTGTCGCGCTCATATGAATTATTTTTATTTTTATTTTTTTATTTATTAACCTATATCTATTGGAACAGAAATGAACAACAAACTCGTTTGAGACTCAGACTCCTTACTTTCCCTAGTTCCTGGTTTTGGAGAGCTTTTGGTTTTGCGGGCTGCTTCCTCTAAATTATTGAGCTGGTGCCGGGCTTATAGTGCAGCTTAGATTGAATCGGTCTGCAGCGCGCAGCTGGGAGTGAACCCTACTGGGCTATCGACCGTCTTGAGTGTGCCCTATTACTCTTCAGGTCGGATGGTCCAAGCAGATTACCTTCACACGGCTGGGTTTGAGCCCTACTCTGCGTCAGTGCCCTATCCAGATGTCATCGTCCCTGCTGGTTCTCCTCACTTGGAGCCGTTTTCGCCTCGCCGGGTGTGAGTCCAACTAGACGTTTAGTCCTTTTTTCTAAGGATTGGGAAGGAGGAAGGAGGGCAGTGCATTCCTTTCAGTTCTCTTAGCCGTGGACCTAAGTCGAGTTAGCAATCGGTAAGCCATAGCGAGGCAATTAGTCAGTAGCTTCTGGTACAATGTAGGTAAAGCGAAGTGAATTCCAGAGTCGGCTGTCCTGAGCTTTTGTCTTCCAGTCCGCATCTACTCGCCTTTACGATGTCGTCATTCCAGCAGGTTCTCAGACGGCTCAGAGGTCGCTTCCCCGGAGAGGATAAGAATTGATGTGACAAACAAATCGCTGATTTTAGAAAGCACTTAACCAAAACCAGGGACTTGTAATAATTAGAATGAACTAGTTTGTGTTTGCATTAATAACTCTGGCAAAGCAGAAATGTTTAAGTGGTAAAGCCAACTGTTTATGTGACATCTCTTTACAAGGTTAGCTGCAAGAGCACGCCTAAGCAAAAAATACGACGAGACTAGGCTGATCTTAAAGTCATATCAACATTAGGCTAGTCGACAGTATAATTTTAACAAAGGATGCGTCATATTTTACTGTTAATTAGGCGAATTATCCGTGCTAACCACTTAGTTTGTCGTATATTCTTGGCAAAGTTTGTTTTTAATGAACCCTACCTGTAAAATTTTTTTGGCTGATATTTGCTGCATTTTTGATTTTTAACACAAGTTTAAAATCAAGCTTAATTAGTCGGCGTGAATTCTACGAAAGTCTTGTATGGAACGATTGTTTCCAACTACTATGCTGTATTTTTCATTTCTTTGAAAATTTGCCGCTAAAATAAGTAGGTCAAACTATTACCCCAGGTAAATGCCGCTGTCAGATCTGGTCTGTCCACTCCATTCATTTAAAGTACTTTAACGCTTAGCTTAATCTTAGCTGTGTCGTCGGTTTGTGTCACTCAATCAAAGTGTTCAGCACTTATTCATGCTTCTTAAAGCTAGATATAATCTCCTGTTTAGCGTTGTTTGCATTCATCTTATTCTAATTTTTTTAAAAATATTGTATTTATAAAGCCGAAATTGTTTATTGCAATTGCAACAATTAACTTTCCTCTTATTTAAACTAAAATTTATTTTTTGTATCAACATTAACACATCAAATTTTAATAAATTTTCCGTTTGTCAGCAAGCACTTTGTTTTGCTGATTATTGCGGGTGTAGCCTTGTCTTTTTAAGAATTAAGGAAAAAACAACAAAACAAGTATAGTGCGTGACATAAATATGCGCCCATCCGCTGATTTCGCAAGTTGGACATGGAGTTGGCAATCATGTTAATTGACTTCGTCGAGTTGAACGTTTTTCGAAGATTGATGCTGAAGAGCGAGAAGGCAAGACGCAAGCAGGCACAGCAGCCAGTCTTGCAAGCCAAGATTGGTTTCAGGCGAAAAGTAAGCTGCGCGAAAGCGACAGCTCACCCAAGGCCAGACGAATAGGAGAGCCGGGATTCCTGCTCATGCAAAAGATTACGGTTCAGCCGAACTGTTTCCGACCCGCCTAAAAGGGGTGGACTCCCTGCTGCTACTGCCGCATTTTTTTCCGCCTCAAGAGACGGCTTCGGTTTCTCATTGGCGGCCCTGAGACCTCCCGACTATACGAACAGCACGAGCGTCGTGCGCCCCGGCCGGAGCCGGTTTACGGGAAGCTACTACTTTGGGCCCACTCCACCACTCTCCCGCCCAGTCAAGCAAGCGTATAGACTCCGTAGGTCAATCTTCGAATCATTGGGTGACCTACCCTCAACTCAAGCCCACGTGTCCTCAAAAACCGCCGACTCTTACCCTGAGCTACCTGGGGGACGTTGGGTAGTCGTGAACCCCAAACACGACGTCAAAAGAGACTTAACTTTTGGTGACTTAGTCAACTTTTTCTGCGCTCTTATGCTTTTTCGCTTTAAGCGCTTCAACTGGGTTTCAAAAAGACACAGACAGTTAGATTGCTGCAATCTCTCACTACATTTTACACGCTCACAAACTTATAGCTGTGACTTAATTTATTCAGATGGAGGCCATACTTTTGATTCGATCGATTCGGTTTCTTCCTAAACCACTTTCTCGCTTAATGTTTTACACATGTTGCCACAGTAGCAAGCTTGTTCTCGGCTGCGATGGCTGGCTTGTCCAGGTAGCACAACGATCGACAACGCTTGAGACTTGAGGGAGACTTTGGTCACACTAACTTGGCTGCGCCTGAATATGCAGCCATCCCTAATTTGCAAGTTGGGCATGAAGTCGGCAACAATGTCAATTCAAAAACTACCCTACTTTCTAGAGAAAGACTTCATGCCCAACTTTCGAAATCAGCGGATGAGTGCATATTTATGTCACGCACTGTAGATGGGATGGCTGAGCTGTTGACGAGGGTTTCGTGCTGAAGTGCAAATGGTTCGGCTTGGGGTTTTTTGGAGCGCTTTTTGAGTTTGGTTTCGAGCACCAAGCTTGACGTTGTCAGGAGTCGAATCAAGCAATAGGATCGGGCTGTGATCACAGTGCAAGTTAGGGATGTTAAAGCAAGCTGTCGACGCAGTAACTGATTAAAGGGCACAGAGCGTGTGTGGGTGGTAAGTTTGTTGACTTCCACGGATGGCGGTTTAAACTAAGTTTCATCACTGTGATATTGTGTGAAGACCGAGCGAGCAAGGACAGCTTAGATCAGCGGAGAGCCGTATGATGCAAACTTGATCTGTATTATTTTATTTAAATAAGTATGATGCTTGTCGATAATTACGATCTGATTAAGAGGAAAAACGAGGGTAAGACAAATAGACTCGATGCTGGTGGCAGTGTAAAGCTATACCGGTATATAAAATCAGACAAGGATTTGCTACAAAAATCACGCAAACTTCTGGCAACAATTACATTGCAGTTGAGTTGGTCGCCTCTATCGCTCTTTGTTGTTCGTTGGCCGTGCGGCTCCATCGTAAGGACATGAGTGATGGAGCATCAAGACTTGCTGGCAGATCAAACTCTGGTCTTGTGGGCGGCCGTGGACGACGGAGACGGTCCCACGGTGCCAATCTCGCACCGATTGACGGAGGACGTCGACCAAGTCTGAGTCTGTCACCACCGGCACGACACATCTGGCGCAGCTCTGCGGACGACATGCAAGAGCCGCACGATCGGCGGCAGTTCTCCAGCATCCACGGATTGCGACTGCACTCTCCAGCAGCAGACCAGGCCGAACAGTCTGGGTGATAATCGTCACAAGCTAAACAATTCAGTTTGTGTGAGGCCGGCTGCAAACCCACTTCCGTAGTTGTAGTCCCGCGGAGTGCACAGACCACAACTCACTCTGCACATGCAGGCCATCCATGTTGCGTTTGTGACACACTGGCCCTGCATTCCAAACACGGGCAAACATATCATTTTCGTTAAAGCAGCCCGGAGAATTGCAGCTCTGCGACGGCGAGGGTGGTCGACGTGGCTCTAAAACTTCTGATAATCATTGGCCGCCCGAAGCCCCACCTGGCCGTGGCGGTGATGACGGACGCTGTCGGAGCGCCGTGGATGCACCGCAAGTCTCAGCTCGGGTGCGACCACAACGATTGCAGCTTTGCCGGCAGTTCTCGTGCATCCAGTTCGGATTCTGAACGCAATGACCTTTACACAAATAGTTAAAATATGCTTGCCGTCGAACACTCGTTGCTCTGAGCCCATCGCGCGCAGTTGATGTGACGATCGGAACATTCTGCAAGTGCAATGCTGACCATTTACAATGCAGAAAAAACTTACCTGCGACCAGGTCGTAGCGAGGCCGACAGGTGCCGCATGATGCCTTGCACCAAAGACGCATGTAGTTTACGTTGCGACTGCACTCGCCCTGCTGCTGCCACACTTAAAAAGCTAGTTCTTCTAATTTGCAAAGCTGAGCCCACCTGAGCAGCACTCGTGCTCGTTCTGAAAGCTCTCGATACATTTAAGAAAGCAGAAAGAACTCACAAAGCAAGTCTCTTGTGCCGCCAACGACGAGCTGCGTGTCGGTGCTAACGGTGAGCGTGATGGTGTTGGGAGTGCCTGAACCGCGACACACCTGTCGTTTTGACACTGACCATTGAAGCATGGACCATCGGCTAAATGCAAATTGTTAATGCAGACCGAAGTAAGCTGACACCAGCTGTAGTCTTGATTGAAAACCTACCTTCGCTCAAACCTCGGCACGATCCACCTGGTCGAATTTTCGCTGCGCATCTTGCTGGCCCGCCGGTGCGCATGCAGAACAAGTATTTGGAGCCACCACAAGATGGACACATCGGACGTGGCGCATATTCGTACTGTAATCAGACAATCTTATTTTATATCTCAAATTTTTGGCCTGGGGTTGCAAGCGCCGATTTTGTCACCTGTCGAATGCCAATACAAACACTAGACTCACCAGGTTGTCCGTGTATTGATTGCTCAGGCCATCCACGTTCCGCATCGGCTCGAACGGACGCATCAGATTGGAACCAAAATGAGCCGAGTTACTGCAAAGTTGATGGTCGGCAGGATAGTCACGCTCACGAGCTGCTCTGCTCTGCAAACGTGCGATTCACAGAAGCCAAACTGAGGCCAATGCAGCCATAAAGGCAATGCCGCGTTTGTCACCCACCTGCATTTGTTGTCGCCAAAGCTCCCAGACCAGATCGACAAAGGAGTGGTGCAAGAAGAAGATGGGGTCGTTGGCCGAGGTAGTTTGGTCGAGCATGTCGCCACCGACTAAACACTGTGAGGATGAAGCGTCTTAGCAAAAGTCTCACCATATATGTGTATGTTACCATGGCTGAACTCTAACACGTTCCAGTTGGTCTGCAACGGACAGCCCTAAATACACAGTTTAGACGGACGAGTATTTCTCGAGTGTCACCTGTCTAGGTGCCGTGAACGCCAACACTTGCTCGACCTGATTCTGACGCACCGCGAACGCAACTTCTGATTCGCGGAACAACGAGCCCTGGGCTCCAACACGTCGAAGAATGCTGGATCGACCCGAAAGTGTGCGCCATCGTGCGAAGGGCCCACTGTTGACGTTGCCGGCGGCGTCTGTTCCGCCCATGAACAGCTCAGTCCACAGCATTGAGTCGGACGGTCGCGGTAAGTTGTTGTCAAGAACAGAGTCCCAATAGGGAATCGACACCGTGGGATCGACTTTGCGCAGTGCAATTTCAAACCTGCGAAATTGGCAATAATAACTCTGGCTTTGGGTGAGACTTTCCTAAACTTACCGTTTGATATACTCGCGATGCCAAGGCAGGAAAGCTGGGCCTGAGTGAGCACCTCCGGCCTCGGCAAACTGTGAATGAATTCGCGCCATGCGGTCGTACTCGCCGTTGAGCTTGACCTGCCGAACAGCTGTGTGAAAGCGTTCGCGCTCTTCGTCCGATCTATAATCAACAGTTGAGGAACATAAACAGCAAGCTCACAGTGTTCTGTATTCGCGTCGAACTACTTTGGCCAGCCGTTGACCATCCGCCAATGTGCACTGGTTGGAACCTGAACGAAATTGTTCCTAGCTATCGACCCAACTCAACGAATCACCTTCAACTCCGTTGCTGCCCATGTAATTGCACAGGCATCCCAGTGACATGCACTGGAACGCGGTACGTGCTATTGGCGCCAGATCGGCAGCGATGCCGGTCATGTCTGTGATTCCAGGCGGCAGAGCCACTCGACTCTGGGCTGGAAGTTCGCTCTGAAACGAGGCTTGTTCGCAGTCGTCGCAAGTACTAACCCGAGCGAGCGTGTCCCAGCGCTGAATTTGCTCGCACACCAGTTCGAGCGATGGTGTCGGTGCGTCTGAGCATTTTATTTGTGCGTTCGTGCAAGGTGGGTACCAGAACACAATTAGGAGCGTGGCTGCGAGCCAGATCATGTTTGATGGTACTAAAATGCTCGAATGAACCGAGTAAATTCGGCTGCTTCACGGACATGTAGGATACTCAGGTTCAAACTTGTCAATTAACTTCAACTGTAATGTGTTTAGCGTTGTGCAGCCAGTAAAGTGCAGCAACCGCAATGGCTCTAGCTCACGTCTCCTTCCTTGAGAGATTTGTGTAAGTTTTAAAAACAGCACAGTTTTATCTCGTCTTCATTTGGCAAGCCGTTGCAGCAGCTGTGCCTAGGGCTTAACGACTGTTGTTTTGGTGTGCCTGTGTCGGCTGCCGCAACTCTTGCCTGCAGCATTTCGCACCCAACTTTGAGTTTCGAACTCCGGCTCCGCAACTCACTTTATCGAGCTTGAGCTTGTGGACTTGCCTCGAGTTGCTAGCCTTATAAGTCAGAGCTTCTCTACAACTAGCGAGCTGTTTGAACCACTTCGAGCAATCCGAATTCGGTATGCTCGTGAATACTGCAGGTGACGCAACTGCAAAACATTCGCATAGAACGACACAAGACAGAGCCAAAGTTGTTTCGGAGTCGAGCCGTTCGCTTGAGAGCCAGTGCGTTTTGAGGCAGTGTACGCACCCGCTTAAGCGGACACGCTTGACATCCTAAGCCAAGACTCATTTCAGAGGAAATCATATGCTGTGTATCTAACAGTTGCAGAAGTGCCAGTCAGACAGACCTGTTGTGCGAGTAATTTGCCTGGTCTGCTGAGAACTCGGGGATGGCCTGATTGTTTAGCTAGTGCGTGTCTATGTGCAGATCATAAAAGAGCACTCGACGCGCAGCGGAGCTTTGCAGGGGCAACAGCATGGGGAGAGGCGCGATCGCAAATAGCTGACCATGTGCGGAAAAGAAAGGCCACGAGCCTGCCTGCTCGCGGAACCGTGGGCTCCTTTCAGGTCGACTGGTTGCCACTGACGGCTTCTGCATTTGGAATCAGCGCTAAGAAGCTGTTTGCAGCTGCAGGCTTAAAAGTCGAATTCCAAGTGAAATTCAAAAAAATTCCTTCAAAGTGTTTAAATTCACTGAAATCGAAAACTCATCAGAAACGCACTCGTCTCTGGCAACTGATCCTCTCCCACCTGAAACTCACCAAACTTTTCAATCACGCCCACTCGTGTTAAAAACAAATTTGGTCCTGCCCGCCGCCTTCTCAAAAAACAATTAAAAATTTTGACGCAAAATTTTAAAAACTTGATGCTTCTTTTTCTGTCTCGTCCTTGTCATAATTACAGGTCGTCGGAAACATTCTTCCCGCTCTTGTACAAGCAAGGTTTGATGACGCACTTCTTGCGCTTCTCAACTCAATTAGTTTAGTGAGAGTGTCGACGAGTGTTTAACCAGTTTTCGCCTCCTGAAATTGACCTTTTTAGTGAAAACGATGAAGGTCAAATTTCAGAAAATACTGGTTTCCCTGAACCCGACTGAATTCACTGCAGCCGTTGTCACAGTCTTCCTCCTAGCAACTATCCAATCACCACCTTCAAAGCGCCCATCTGGCCGCACAATCGAGCATGCCGCCAGTCGGCACTCAACTTCTGATTCTATAAAAAACCTGAACTCTAGCCGCTAGCTTATCTCCTTCCCTCACCCGTCACTATCCCAACACCACAACATCCTCAACAAATTTTAATAATTTGAGGCTTCTTAATTGCAACACGAAGAATAGCAGCGTGCGTTTTGACTTTTTGTCGTCATGTATGGCTCACGATAGTCAAGATCAGAGCCGAACAAGAGTTGTAGGCAAGTTGTCAAAAGTTTTATTAGTTCTTTCAGACAAAGAAACTATTTGGCAAATCTCTTGTGAAACAAAAATATGGAGGCAACATATGAGATCACAAACATGAGTGCTGTGGGAAAGTTCTAAAAGGATGACCCTGAGAGATGTGTGAGCATCAAACACCTACTAGATTCATCTAAGAATGCTTGCGTACGAGAAGATATGGTAATAAGACTGTTGCATTTAAAATGGCCATAAGACAAACTTGCAAAAGCAGTAGGAAGAAAATGGTGAGAAGGTTACCGGTATTGTGTGAGGAAGGAGTTTGACTAAAGAAACTATAAATAGACTTTTTTGACACGATAATCTCGAGGTAGTGTCGCACCGCCGGCCGATGACAGCATTAAGTTGCGTTCGGCGTGTTTCGGTGTTGCCAGCCCAGAACCTCCATTCGAGATAGAGCTCATCATGGGCAAATGATGTGGATTGTGAATAGAGGAGTTGAAAACTAATGACACAGCGTCAGCACCGCCACGTGATACTGGAGCTGATGAGTAAGGATGTTCGACGTGAGTGGCTCGGTTGAACATCAGCGAGTCATGACGGGTTAAACGAGCTCGACCATAGCTATCACAGTCGGAACCATTCGATGACCCTATTGGAGAGTGTCCTGACTTAAGCCGATTGAGGGCACGCCATTTAGAAATTCGGTAGCCAATCTAAAGACCAGTTTAGGCTTGCAATATAAAAGCGAACCAAAAAGCCGACTAGCAGGGCGCATGCAATCGTCACCACAATGGCAATCAACGTCGTTGTAGTCGCGTTCGATACGCTTTCATTGACTTCCGAGGCTTCTAAGTGCCCAAGAATGATGGTCCCGGCGACATTGTTTTCGGCTACATCAAAATTGCCTTCTACAATGTAGTTGTTGTCGTTAGCGTTGCTAGAGCGAAAAATCTGGGCTGGACATTGTTCGGAAACGCCAGTGAGGATGTTTTGGACGTAACTACCGGAGAACCAGTCACTAAACAATACACAACTTATTCGACTTTGGCTCGGCCAGCTTACCTCTTATGGACGCACAATCGCTTCTCAACATCCCATGCACAGTGCGGATCCCTAAGACGTACACAGGACGAGCAACTTGTCTGCAACTGGCAATGCTGAATCGGCACTTTGACAATTCGGTCGTGTGATGATACTATCAACTCGTTGTTATTGTTTACGCCTTGGATCATTAAAATTGGATATAAGGGGTCAAACACGCGAATATTTTCGACCAGCACACTTGTTTGATTCAGCGTAGTGTCAACAACTTTTCCTATGGAGCCATCGCTGCGACCCACAAACAACACGCTATGACGCTGACCACGAACGGAAACAACTTGGTTCTAGAAGTGGAAGCTACGACGACACGTACAAATCTATGCCTACCTTCAACGCATAAATCGCCGTCAATTCAGCATGTGCGGGTCCCTCGATAATCAACGGCTGATCAGTAGCAGCCGGCACTAGGTCGTACATTAGCGGATTTTTTACAATAAACGAAATGTCATTTAAACGCCGACTGTCTGAAACGCATTTTCCCGGTCTTTCGGTCTGTGCGAATCGTTGCAGCGAAGCGGACCAGACAGAGCTTGGAGTGCGTTGGGTCTATAAATTAAGATAACTTTGAATGTCCAGGGGCTGTTACCTTGAATCGACCGTGATCAAAAACCGCCAACACTTGACTCATCTTAAACGAACATACTGCTGACATCAGAATCGAAGATCGCGCTGTTTGAAAAACACCAAACACTAGCGCGTCGCCTTGACCATCATCAATAGGCCCAGTAATAGATTCTAAAAAGTTTTAGTGGGTGTTGTTACCAGAAAGGCTCACGGATCTCATTGAAATAGAATGGTACTTCTGCCGGAATTGAGCAATTCAAGCGTGCCTTCAAAAACGATGACCAGCGGTCGTGGGTTGGTGACGGACCTCCACGATCGTTTTGACAGACCCGGGCAACTCGTGCATAAGTTTGACGCTCCTGATTGTTGTCTACTGACTCGGCCGCCTTTTCTCGGTACCAAAAATAGACGTACTCCTGATAAGCAAACGAGCCAACAAAGTCTGGACCTAAAGTAAAAGGTGACGCTGGATCGAATTGCCCTCGAGTTTATTGGCAGTTAGCCAGTTAAAAATTAAAGCATCGAAATTTTGAGATCTAAAAACTTTCAGGTGTTGGCCTCTCTAGATGCCGTACGCGTTCTTTTGGACGTCAACATTTCCTGGTCAAACTCACTTTCAATAACACGTAAGTCGTCTTTTTGAGTGCGCAACGTCTCACCACGCGGCAACTTTTTACGGTAGATAAGCGGGTCGTTGGCACCAAAATCCGAAACTGTTCCCACAAAGATTTCGTTCGTGTCAGGTAAATAAACAAATGTAGAATTGTGATGTGGGTCGTAAGGTGCAAGACCCTGGCCATTGAACTCTTGACGCTCAGCAAAGCGGTCCTCAGCCGACGAATATTCAAATTCGCGACATTGGGGTGAGAAAGCCTAAGAATCAAAGTATAAACAACTTGTAAGCGTAGCCTACGTGAGTGCCGCAAACTAAAAGACGACCATTACGCAATGGCGTTACAATACGAATGTAGTTATGGCATTCAGTCTCTGACTTGCCCTTCATGTGACATTCCTCAATAGTCTGGCCAAGAGCTTTCCAAGGAATCGTCTGCAAGCATAATCGTATAAGTTCTTGGAATTTAAGTAGCAAACAAAATGCTTATGTTAAGACAACTTACAAATTTAAGATCTAGCGTTGACACAGACAAATTGTAAACAGCGTTGCTAAAATTTGATTAGGATAATGACGCTTCTAGAAGTCAGATTGCATAAATTTTAGGTTTTAAACAGTTTTGGTTTCGCAAACGCAGCACACGGTAGCGCGTTTCTTGCTTTCGCGATTGCATTGACCCATTCTAACGGCTGCTACAACAAAACAAAAATGGACAGTGATGGTTTCCGATCGCGCATGTTATTGTGGTCGTATAATTTTACGTCTAAATCGGCAATTACGTGCCGAGTCGAATCATTTAAAAACGCAACGCTCGAATTCTCAAAACAACTGAAGGACAAGATAGCCAAACGCAATCAGAAAAGCAACGGACACAAATCGGCAATTCAGTGTTGACAACGAAGAAATTACCTAAGCTATATGTTTGTCTTCAACTAGCAATGACTATTCGATTCAAGTGGCTTAAATTGGAAAAACCAATCTTGTTGCGACTAAGCAGTCTAATTAAAACGAGGAATTGCGTGGGGAAAAATTGTGATGCGGCGTCTATTCTTTGAGTTTCATTTCGCTAGACTATTCTTAATAACTTGAGGCGTGTTTGATTAAGTGAACAGCGGCATTCACTTGGAGAAAAGGAAATCGCCTGGAAAGGTTTGAACTCCCAGCTGTGTGTGGTTCACTCGGGTAAATAAAACAGTTAAAATAATATTGTTTAGTTATAGCTAGTTCATGCAAATAGCACGCTCTCTTGTCAACTACGAGGTGATGTCCGACAGGACACTAAACAACTTTGAAACCTTGGACTGTCTCCTCTTGAGCTAATTTCTGAAGCAAAGATAAGACAAAAACTACCAGTTAGTATTGACTTAGCTTTCTTTATAAGGAGCTTAGAAGGAGTTGTGCAAAATAATCAAGCTTAGGCTGAGGTCTGGCATTAGCTACTCGGTAATTTACTCTAAAATCGCTTTCAAGAGTACATCAAGATTCGAAACAAGAATTCGATCTTTTCGATGAATCATAATTAACAACGCGAGCTTTTGCTGTGGAGAACGTGTTATACATAGCTCGGAGCATGTGAGCGGCATCAATGACGAAACCAGGGCAATCGCGTTATTTTTTCTTTGCTCATTTGCTGTTTTGCTGTTACATTGTGGTGATAGACTAGGTTCCTACTTTTGTTTGACCTGGGAACCCAATAGCTCTGACAAGAGTGATTTTGCACGTTACCAGGAATACTACTTTGTAAATAAAGTGATCTAACACTGCTCAGCGGTTTTCACTTACTATTAAAATTGCTGCGAATTTGTTCGTTTTAACTGCATATGGCTAAAACCTGATTTCACGCTTGATGTTTCAACAAACACTACTAGTCCTATATGTCCATACATGTCTAAAGAAGACACAGGAAGATGATGCAAAGTTTGATTTTGATAAGAACAGTACTTTTAATCTGGCATGATGAGATTCGATTGCATTAATAATTCTGCAATTATATTGTTCACTAAGTTTTAAGACTTGTATTAAAAACAAATGATTTTTTTTCCAAGTAAAAAATTTTTATATACTTATCTTCGTTATTATGTAAGCTATCTCTGTAAAAGAGTTTACTTTTTTCTGTTTAAAATGGAAAAAAATAGAGACATTTTATGAGAGTTGCTGAAATTTGATTTTAAGTTAGAGCAAGGTTTAAAAAAAGGCCATAGATTGTATGAAAGAAATTAAAGGAGTCGGAACTGTATCTAGACCAACTCTTTATCGATAATTCTGGAAGTTTAAAAAGAATCAAATGAATACTAACAACAAAAAAGAGCCCGGATACCTTAGAGAGGTCGACCGAAATGCTGTTTTTCACAACCTGCCCCGAAACGCATTCTTGTTGACACGCGCATGCTGGCCGATGATTTTGGTTGCAATCATTAGGTAATCCATAGGATAACGAATATAGCGAGGGAGGTCCTTTAGTTTTAGCTCATTCAATGCAATTTTTTAAGGGCAAAAGTAGTTTAAAAGTCATTGGATGCCCAAGGAACTCACAAAAGCCCAGAAGCAAGAGCGAGTGAAGATTGCGAGCAGACTGCAACCTAGACATCGCCAAACGCTGTTTTTGAAACATATTATTGTTATTTAGACCATTAGAGCACTAATTGCATGTAAAAAGGTTTAGAATGTACGGAGAAAGGAACGAATCTATTACGGAATTCTTCGCTTTAAAAAATTAAAATTGATATTGCTAAGGTATTCGTAAACCCAAAGAAAAGTGGCAAGAAGTAGTTGAAAATAATGAAGAATACTTTGATTCCTAATTATTTAACGTTTTACTTAGGTTTTGTTTAATAAAATGTTAGCTTTAAGAGTTTTAAAACTTAGTGAACAACTTAAGGTAAATGCTGTGTCTGCAAAGTACAATGAAAACAAGTTCCAAAATTAACAACTTTAAAAGGACAAATTTCTCTACATAGTTTTGTAACTAAAATTGTTACCTGAAAACAAATTAAAGTTGAACTGACTTGTGTTTTCTTGAAGATTTCAGCTTTATTTTTTGTTCCGAATACATACTGTTGCTTCAAACCTCCTGTTTCCCCGCCGACTTGCCGCTTTTAGAGACAAAATAAGTTAAAATCAAAAACATAATAGTTACTAAAGAAAATTGAGTAAAAACTTAAAAACGCAATAACGAAAGAGGTCGAATTAGCTCAGTCTTTTAAAAAAGTTTAATTAGCAAGAATCCTATTTCTATTTTCAAGTGTCTCAAGCTTTGATGCGACTAATTATTTGTCAAGAAAATTACGTGTTTTATAAAAATAACTTCTCATAAGAATTGAAGCTGTTGCACAAACATATAAAATACCTTTTTGGATTGAAAAGATTTACCATGTGTAAACATTTGCCAACTGCGCTTCAAAAAATAATCTCAGCTCTACAAGGACCTTCCGTATTTCATATG
>JACCHV010000450.1:0-11031 GCA_018907245.1 Eupristina koningsbergeri
TATTATGCTCTAACAGGTGCATTTTAACAATCTCATATAAATACCAGCTCTATTATATTTATATATAAGAAAATCCATTTACAATTGCAGTATTTTGGGACTATATACGTTGTTTTTACATCCACAAGTGCATTAAATTAAGATTTTATTATAGAAATTCAAATTGTCATTATTATATGCTAATCTATTATGCACTCACAGGTGCATATTAACAATCTCTTGTAATGCCATATATATTTAGTTTATATACAAAAAAATACATTTATAATTGCATAATTTAGGAATATATCCTCTGTTTTTTTCATTCGTAAGTACATTAAATTAAGATTTTATTGTAGAAAATCAAATTATCATAATTATATGCTAATTTAATATGCTCTAACAGGTGCATTTTAAAAATCTCATATAAATACCAGCTCAATTTTGTTTATGTATAAGAAAATCCATTTACAATTGCAGTATTTTGGGACTATATACGTTGTTTTTACATCCCCAAGTGCATTAAATTAAGATTTTATTGTAGAAATTCAAATGGTCATAATTATACTCAAATTTCTTATGCATTTACAGATGGATTTTGCCAATCTTATGTAAATGCCAGCTGTATTTTGTTTATATACAAGAAAATCCATTTACAATTACAGTATTTTGGGTCTATATACGTTCTTTTATATCTTCAAGTGCATTAAAATAAGATTTTATAGTAGAAATTCAAATTGATATTATTATATGCTAATTTATTATGCACTTTAGGTGCATTTTGACAAACTCATGTAAATATCAGCTGTATTTTGTTTATACACTCGAAAATGCATTTACAATTGCAGTATTTTGGGACTATATACGTTGTTTTTACATCCCCAAGTGCATTAAATTAAGATTTTATTATAGAAATTCAAATTGTCATTATTATATGCTAATTTATTATGCATTTACAGATGCATTTTTCCAATCTTATGTAAATGCCAGCTGTATTTTGTTTATATACAGAAAATCCATTTACAATTGCAGTATTTTGGGACTATATACGTTGTTTTTACATCCCCAAGTGCATTAAATTAAGATTTTATTGCAGAAATTCAAGTTGTCATTATTATATGCTAATTTATTATGCACTCACCGGTGCATTTTTACAATCATATGTAAATACCAGCTCTATTTTGTTTATATACAAAAAAATACATTTATAATTGCATAATTTAGGAATATATCCTCTGTTTTTTTTATTCTGAAGTACATTAAATTAAGATTTTATTGTAGAAACTCAAATTATCATATTTATATGCTAATTTAATATGCTCTGACAGGTGCATTTTAAAAATCTCATATAAATACCAGCTCAATTTTGTTTATATATAAGAAAATCCATTTACAATTGCAGTATTTTGGGACTATATACGTTGTTTTTACATCCCCAAGTGCATTAAATTAAGATTTTATTGTAGAAATTCAAATTGTCATAATTATACTCAAATTTCTTATGCATTTACAGATGCATTTTGCCAATCTTATGTAAATGCCAGCTGTATTTTGTTTATATACAAGAAATTTCATTTACAATTGCAGTATTTTGGGACTATATACGTTGTTTTTACATCCCCAAGTGCATTAAATTAAGATATTATTATAGAAATTCAAATTGTCATAATTATACTCAAATTTCTTATGCATTTACAGATGCATTTTGCCAATCTTATGTTAATGCCAGCTGTATTTTGTTTATATACAAGAAAATCCATTAACAATTGCAGTATTTTGGGACTATATACGTTGTTTTTACATCCCGAAGTGCATTAAATTAAGATTTTATTGCAGAAATTCAAATTGTCATTATTATATGCTAAATTATTATGCACTCACAGGTGCATTTTAACAATCTCTTGTAATGCCATATATATTTTGTTTTTATACAAAAAAATACATTTATAATTGCATAATTTAGGAATATATCCTCTGTTTTTGCATTCTGAAGTACATTAAATTAAGATTTTATTGCAGAAATTCAAATTGTCATTATTATATGCTAATTTATTATGCATTTACAGATGAATATTGCCAATCTTATGTAAATGCCAGTTCTATTTTGTTTATATACAAAAAAATACATTTATAATTGCATAATTTAGGAATATATCCTCTGTTTTTTGCATTCTGAAGTACATTCAATTAAGATTTTATTGTAGAAAATCAAATTATTATAATTATATGCTAATTTAATATGCTCTAACAGGTGCATTTTAAAAATCTCATATAAATACCAGCTCTATTTTGTTTATATACAAGAAAATCCATTTACAATTACAGTATTTTGGGACTATATACGTTGTTTTTCCATCCCCAAGTGCATTAAATTAAGATTTTAATTATAGAAAATCAAATTGTCATTATTATAGTCAAATTTATTCTGCACTTGCAGACGCAATTTGATAATCTCATTTAAATACCAGCTATATTTAGTTTATACACAAGAAAATTCATTTAGAATTTCATTATTTTGGGTCTATATACGTTCTTTTATATCTTCAAGTGCATTAAAATAAGATTTTATAGTAGAAATTCAAATTGATATTTTTATATGCTAATTTATTATGCACTTTAGGTGCATTTTGACAAACTCATGTAAATATCAGCTGTATTTTGTTTATACACTCGAAAATGCATTTACAATTGCAGTATTTTGGGACTATATACGTTGTTTTTACATCCCCAAGTGCATTAAATTAAGATTTTATTACAGAAATTCAAATTGTCATTATTATATGCTAATTTATTATGCACTCACAGCTGCATTTTAACAATCTCATGTAAATGCCAGTACTATTTTGTTTATATACAAAAAAATACATTTATAATTGCATAATTTATGAATATATCCTTTGTTTTTGCATTCTGAAGTACATTAAATTAAGATTTTATTGTAGAAAATCAAATTATCATTATTATATGCTAATTTAATATGCTCTAACAGGTCCTTCTTTATAATCTCATATAAATACCAGCTCTATTTTGTTTATATATAAAGAAAATCCATTTACAATTGCATAATTTAGGAATATATCCTCTGTTTTTTGCATTATGAAGAACATTAAATTAAGATTTTATTGTAGAAAATCAATTTATCAATATTATATGCTAATTTATTATGCTCTAACAGGTGCATTTTAAAAAACTCATATAAATACCAGCTCAATTTTGTTTATATATAAGAAAATCCATTTACAATTGCAGTATTTTAGGACTATATACGGTGTTTTTACATCCCCAAGTGCATTAAATTAAGATTTTATTTTAGAAAATTAAATTGTCATTATTATATGTAAATTTATTATGCATTTACAGATGCATTTTGTCAATCTCATATAAATACCAGCTCTATTTTGTTTATATACAAGAAAATCCATTTACAATTGCATAATTTAGGAATATATCCTCTGTTTTTTGCATTATGAAGAACATTAAATTAAGATTTTATTGTAGAAAATCAATTTATCATTATTATATGCTAATTTATTATGCTCTAACAGGTGCATTTTAAAAATCTCATATAAATACCAGCTCTATTTTGTTTATACACTCGAAAATGCATTTACAATTGCAGAATTTTGGGACTATATACATTTTTTTTACATCCCCAAGTGCATTAAATTAAGATTTTATTGTAGAAATTCAAATTGTCATAATTATACTCAAATTTCTTATGCATTTACAGATGCATTTTGCCAATCTTATGTAAATGCCAGCTGTATTTTGTTTATATACAAGAAAATCCATTTACAATTGCAGTATTTTGGGACTATATACGTTGTTTTTACATCCCCAAGTGCATTAAATTAAGATATTATTATAGAAATTCAAATTGTCATAATTATACTCAAATTTCTTATGCATTTACAGATGCATTTTGCCAATCTTATGTTAATGCCAGCTGTATTTTGTTTATATACAAGAAAATCCATTAACAATTGCAGTATTTTGGGACTATATACGTTGTTTTTACATCCCGAAGTGCATTAAATTAAGATTTTATTACAGAAATTCAAATTGTCATTATTATATGCTAATTTATTATGCACTCACAGCTGCATTTTAACAATCTCATGTAAATGCCAGTACTATTTTGTTTATATACAAAAAAATACATTTATAATTGCATAATTTATGAATATATCCTCTGTTTTTGCATTCTGAAGTACATTAAATTAAGATTTTATTGTAGAAAATCAAATTATCATTATTATATGCTAATTTAATATGCTCTAACAGGTCCTTCTTTATAATCTCATATAAATACCAGCTCTATTTTGTTTATATATAAAGAAAATCCATTTACAATTGCATAATTTAGGAATATATCCTCTGTTTTTTGCATTATGAAGAACATTAAATTAAGATTTTATTGTAGAAAATCAATTTATCATTATTATATGCTAATTTATTATGCTCTAACTGGTGCATTTTAAAAATCTCATATAAATACCAGCTCAATTTTGTTTATATATAAGAAAATCCATTTACAATTGCAGTATTTTAGGACTATATACGGTGTTTTTACATCCCCAAGTGCATTAAATTAAGATTTTATTTTAGAAAATTAAATTGTCATTATTATATGTAAATTTATTATGCATTTACAGATGAATATTGCCAATCTTATGTAAATGCCAGCTTTATTTTGTTTATATTACAAGAAAATCCATTTACAATAGCAGTATTTTTGGACTATATACGTTGTTTATACATCCGCAAGTGCATTAAATTAAGATTTTATTATAGAAAATCAAATTGTCATTATTATAGTCAAATTTATTATGCATTTACAGATGCATTTTGTCAATCTTATGTAAATGCCAGCTGTATTTTGTTTATATAGAAGAAAATCCATTTACAATTGCAGTATTTTGGGACTATATACGTTTTTTTTACATCCCCAAGTGCATTAAATTAAGATTTTATTCTAGAAATTCAAATTGTCATTATTATATGCTAATTTAATATGCTCTAACAGGTGCATTTTAACAATCTCATATAAATACCAGCTCTATTTTGTTTATATACAAGAAAATCCATTTACAATTGCATAATTTAGGAATATATCCTCTGTTTTTTGCATTATGAAGAACATTAAATTAAGATTTTATTGTAGAAAATCAATTTATCATTATTATATGCTAATTTATTATGCTCTAACAGGTGCATTTTAAAAATCTCATATAAATACCAGCTCTATTTTGTTTATAAACTCGAAAATGCATTTACAATTGCAGAATTTTGGGACTATATACATTTTTTTTACATCCCCAAGTGCATTAAATTAAGATTTTATAGTAGAAATCCAAATTAACATTATTATATGCTAATTTATTATGCACTTGCAGGTGCATTTTGACAATCTTATGTAAATGCCAGCTGTATTTTGTTTATATACAAGAAAATCCATTAACAATTGCAGTATTTTGGGACTATATACGTTGTTTTTACATCCCGAAGTGCATTAAATTAAGATTTTATTGCAGAAATTCAAATTGTCATTATTATATGCTAATTTATTATGCACTCACAGGTGCATTTTAACAATCTCTTGTAATGCCATATATATTTTGTTTTTATACAAAAAAATACATTTATAATTGCATAATTTAGGAATATATCCTCTGTTTTTGCATTCTGAAGTACATTAAATTAAGATTTTATTGCATAAATTCAAATTGTCATTATTATATGCTAATTTATTATGCACTCACAGATGCATATTAACAATCTCTTGTAATGCCATATATATTTTGTTTATATACAAAAAAATACATTTACAATTACAGTATTTTGGGACTATATACGTTGTTTTTACATCCCCAAGCGCATTATATTAAGATTTTATTGCAGAAATTCAAATTGTCATTATTATATGTAAATTTATTATGCATTTACAGATGAATATTGCCAATCTTATGTAAATGCCAGCTTTATTTTGTTTATATACAAAAAAATACATTTATAATTGCATAATTTAGGAATATATCCTCTGTTTTTTGCATTCTGAAGTACATTCAATTAAGATTTTATTGTGGAAAATCAAATTATCATAATTATATGCTAATTTAATATGCTCTAACAGGTGCATTTTAAAAATCTCATATAAATACCAGCTCTATTTTGTTTATATACAAGAAAATCCAATTACAATTACAGTATTTTGGGACTATATACGTTGTTTTTACATCTCAAGTGCATTAAATTAATATTTTAATTATAGAAAATCAAATTGTCATTATTATAGTCAAATTTATTCTGCACTTGCAGATGCAATTTGATAATCTCATTTAAATACCAGCTATATTTAGTTTATATACAAGAAAATTCATTTAGAATTTCATTATTTTGGGTCTATATACGTTCTTTTATATCTTCAAGTGCATTAAAATAAGATTTTATAGTAGAAATTCAAATTGATATTATTATATGCTAATTTATTATGCAATTTAGGTGCATTTTGACAAACTCATATAAATACCAGCTCAATTTTGTTTATATATAAGAAAATCCATTTACAATTGCAGTATTTTGGGACTATATACGTTGTTTTTACATCCCCAAGTGCATTAAATTAAGATTTTATTGTAGAAATTCAAATGGTCATAATTATACTCAAATTTCTTATGCATTTACAGATGGATTTTGCCAATCTTATGTAAATGCCAGCTGTATTTTGTTTATATCCAGATAATCCATTTACAATTGCAGTATTTTGGGACTATATACGTTGTTTTTACATCCCGAAGTGCATTAAATTAAGATTTTATTGCAGAAATTCAAATTGTCATTATTATATGCTAATTTATTATGCACTCAGAGATGCATTTTAACAATCTCATGTAAATGCCAGTTCTATTTTGTTTATATACAAAATAATACATTTATAATTGCATAATTTAGAAATATATCCTCTGTTTTTGCATTCTGAAGAACATTAAATTAAGATTTTATTGTAGAAAATCAAATTATTATTATTATATGCTAATTTATTATGCTCTAACAGGTGCATTTTAACAATCTCATATAAATACCAGCTCTATTATATTTATATATAAGAAAATCCATTTACAATTGCAGTATTTTGGGACTATATACGTTGTTTTTACATCCTGAAGTGCATTAAATTAAGCTTTTATTATAGAAATTCAAATTGTCATAATTATACTCAAATTTCTTATGCATTTACAGATGCATTTTGCCAATCTTATGTAAATGCCAGCTGTATTTTGTTTATATACAAAAAAATACATTTATAATTGCATAATTTAGGAATACATCCTCTGTTTTTGCATTCTGAAGAACATTAAATTAAGATTTTATTGTAGAAAATCAAATTATTATTATTATATGCTAATTTATTATGCTCTAACAAGTGCATTTTAACAATCTCATATAAATACCAGCTCTATTATATTTATATATAAAAAAAACCATTTACAATTGCAGTATTTTGGGACTATATACGTTGTTTTTACATCCCCAAGTGCATTAAATTAAGATTTTATTATAGAAATTCAAATTGTCATTATTATATGCTAATTTATTATGCATTTACAGATGCATTTTTCCAATCTTATGTAAATGCCAGCTGTATTTTGTTTATATACAGAAAATCCATTTACAATTGCAGTATTTTGGGACTATATACGTTGTTTTTACATCCCGAAGTGCATTAAATTAAGATTTTATTGCAGAAATTCAAATTGTCATTATTATATGCTAATTTATTATGCACTCACAGGTGCATTTTCACAATCTCTTGTAATGCCATATATATTTTGTTTATATACAAAAAAATATATTTATAATTGCATAATTTAGGAATATATCCTCTGTTTTTGCATTCTGAAGAACATTAAATTAAGATTTTATTGCAGAAATTCAAATTGTCATTATTATATGCTAATTTATTATGCACTCACAGGTGCATATTAACAATCTCTTGTAATGCCATATATATTTAGTTTATATACAAAAAAATACATTTATAATTGCATAATTTAGGAATATATCCTCTGTTTTTTCATTCGTAAGTACATTAAATTAAGATTTTATTGTAGAAAATCAAATTATCATAATTATATGCTAATTTAATATGCTCTAACAGGTGCATTTTAAAAATCTCATATAAATACCAGCTCAATTTTGTTTATATATAAGAAAATCCATTTACAATTGCAGTATTTTGGGACTATATACGTTGTTTTTACATCCCCAAGTGCATTAAATTAAGATTTTATTGTAGAAATTCAAATGGTCATAATTATACTCAAATTTCTTATGCATTTACAGATGGATTTTGCCAATCTTATGTAAATGCCAGCTGTATTTTGTTTATATACAAGAAAATCCATTTACAATTACAGTATTTTGGGTCTATATACGTTCTTTTATATCTTCAAGTGCATTAAAATAAGATTTTATAGTAGAAATTCAAATTGATATTATTATATGCTAATTTATTATGCACTTTAGGTGCATTTTGACAAACTCATGTAAATATCAGCTGTATTTTGTTTTTACACTCGAAAATGCATTTACAATTGCAGTATTTTGGGACTATATACGTTGTTTTTACATCCCCAAGTGCATTAAATTAAGATTTTATTATAGAAATTCAAATTGTCATTATTATATGCTAATTTATTATGCATTTACAGATGCATTTTTCCAATCTTATGTAAATGCCAGCTGTATTTTGTTTATATACAGAAAATCCATTTACAATTGCAGTATTTTGGGACTATATACGTTGTTTTTACATCCCCAAGTGCATTAAATTAAGATTTTATTGCAGAAATTCAAGTTGTCATTATTATATGCTAATTTATTATGCACTCACCGGTGCATTTTAACAATCATATGTAAATACCAGCTCTATTTTGTTTATATACAAAAAAATACATTTATAATTGCATAATTTAGGAATATATCCTCTGTTTTTGCATTCTGAAGAACATTAAATTAAGATTTTATTGTAGAAAATCAAATTATTATTATTATATGCTAATTTATTATGCATTTACAGATGCATTTTTCCAATCTTATGTAAATGCCAGCTGTATTTTGTTTATATACAGAAAATCCATTTACAATTGCAGTATTTTGGGACTATATACGTTGTTTTTACATCCCGAAGTGCATTAAATTAAGATTTTATTGCAGAAATTCAAATTGTCATTATTATATGCTAATTTATTATGCACTCACAGGTGCATATTAACAATCTCTTGTAATGCCATATATATTTAGTTTATATACAAAAAAATACATTTATAATTGCATAATTTAGGAATATATCCTCTGTTTTTTTCATTCGTAAGTACATTAAATTAAGATTTTATTGTAGAAAATCAAATTATCATAATTATATGCTAATTTAATATGCTCTAACAGGTGCATTTTAACAATCTCATATAAATACCAGCTCTATTATATTTATATATAAAAAAAACCATTTACAATTGCAGTATTTTGGGACTATATACGTTGTTTTTACATCCCGAAGTGCATTAAATTAAGATTTTATTATAGAAATTGAAATTGTCATAATTATACTCAAATTTCTTATGCATTTACAGATGCATTTTGCCAATCTTATGTTAATGCCAGCTGTATTTTGTTTATATACAAGAAAATCCATTAACAATTGCAGTATTTTGGGACTATATACGTTGTTTTTACATCCCGAAGTGCATTAAATTAAGATTTTATTGCAGAAATTCAAATTGTCGTTATTATATGCTAATTTATTATGCACTCACAGGTGCATTTTAACAATCTCTTGTAATGCCATATATATTTTGTTTTTATACAAAAAAATACATTTATAATTGCATAATTTAGGAATATATCCTCTGTTTTTGCATTCTGAAGTACATTAAATTAAGATTTTATTGCAGAAATTCAAATTGTCATTATTATATGCTAATTTATTATGCACTCACAGATGCATATTAACAATCTCTTGTAATGCCATATATATTTTGTTTATATACAAGAAAATCCATTTACAATTACAGTATTTTGGGACTATATACGTTGTTTTTCCATCCCCAAGTGCATTAAATTAAGATTTTAATTATAGAAAATCAAATTGTCATTATTATAGTCAAATTTATTCTGCACTTGCAGACGCAATTTGATAATCTCATTTAAATACCAGCTATATTTAGTTTATATACAAGAAAATTCATTTAGAATTTCATTATTTTGGGTCTATATACGTTCTTTTATATCTTCAAGTGCATTAAAATAAGATTTTATAGTAGAAATTCAAATTGATATTATTATATGCTAATTTATTATGCACTTTAGGTGCATTTTGACAAACTCATGTAAATATCAGCTGTATTTTGTTTATACACTCGAAAATGCATTTACAATTGCAGTATTTTGTGACTATATACGTTGTTTTTACATCCCCAAGTGCATTAAATTAAGATTTTATTACAGAAATTCAAATTGTCATTATTATATGCTAATTTATTATGCTCTAACAGGTGCATTTTAAAAATCTCATATAAATACCAGCTCAATTTTGTTTATATACAAAATAATACATTTATAATTGCATAATTTAGAAATATATCCTCTGTTTTTGCATTCTGAAGAACATTAAATTAAGATTTTATTGTAGAAAATCAAATTATTATTATTATATGCTAATTTATTATGCTCTAACAGGTGCATTTTAACAATCTCATATAAATACCAGCTCTATTATATTTATATATAAGAAAATCCATTTACAATTGCAGTATTTTGGGACTATATACGTTGTTTTTACATCCTGAAGTGCATTAAATTAAGCTTTTATTATAGAAATTCAAATTGTCATAATTATACTCAAATTTCTTATGCATTTACAGATGCATTTTGCCAATCTTATGTAAATGCCAGCTGTATTTTGTTTATATACAAAAAAATACATTTATAATTGCATAATTTAGGAATATATCCTCTGTTTTTGCATTCTGAAGAACATTAAATTAAGATTTT
>JACCHV010000451.1:0-12149 GCA_018907245.1 Eupristina koningsbergeri
TTTGGACTTTGCCGTTTCTCTGACCTTGCACAAGCTAGCTTTCAATATGGAGACTTACTTATTTCACCACGACAAATGGCTGGTTCACTACAACTGCTCGTTCTTCAGTGTCAACCAGATTCCACTCAGTGAACGCCAACATCCTATCATTGGAGGCTGCATTCTGGTGCTTTCGGTGATCTTCGAATTTCTCTATATACCGTGCTTGTTGTCTATTCACAAGCATAGCCACTATCCCTGCTACAACATCATGAGATTTATGTCTATACTAGATATATTGGTCATATTTATCAATGGTATCTTCACTGGCTTAGGCCTGTGCTTCGGATGGGTATACTGCTCGTATCCACGCTTGATTTTCTCTATGGGCACGATAGTCACAAGTAAGATTTTTGAGTGCTGATCGACAACCAACGCCCATTTAGGTTTGTGGGCAGTGGTAGCGCTTTCATCTCTAATTCTGGCATTCAATCGTTGTGTGGAAATAATTTCATCTGAATTGGGCAAGAAGTTGTTCTCGGGCAAAAAGGTGTACATCTGGGAGATCGTGCCACTTATTTACGGTTTATACTTTTTTTGGTTTGAAAAGCCTGCACTGTTCTCGGCGGCCTTGTGTGCATGGTTTTTTAATCCTTTTGTAATCTACTTCGAAGACTATAAGAATGTAAGCCAGTTTGTTGATGCTATTAGAGGTGTGTTCGGGTTTAGTATATCAACAACATGCACTCGTTCAACAACATGATGGTCACGTTCGGCTTGCCACTCATGTACATTTTCTTCGCGGTCGTCCTGACTATCCAAATGTCATTGACTCAAAACTCAAACTCGCAAGCAAGATCTTCGAGGAAGCAATACAAAGTTAGTTTTAATTCAAAGTGTCAAAGCGTGTGTCCTTTTATTTGAACAAACTATTTCTGCCTACAATTTAGAAAAACTAGCTCCTGTTTTGTATAAATAACAATAATGGATTTCAGACATTTATCCAAGTGCTAGTCATCAATTCAGTCAACGTTGCCGGCTGTTCTGTAAGTTATTCGTCATCAAAAGTGCACAACACGCGTCTAAGTTGTAAAATTTTAATTTTAAAGCTGGTTTCTGCGGAAGAAATTACGTCATATTAGTTTAACACGAACTTGCTGTTTCCTAGCGGAACCCCAATCGGGGAATTTTTTGAAGACATTACAATTGAAACTGTTTCAACTTTAAATGATATCTGAACACGATTCATACTGTAGCCTATTCTGTTTCAGATCTACGTTTACATGCAGTTTTTCTCAGTCAACGTCTACATTGTTGTTTGTGGCTCATACGCCTGGCTTCTGGTACACGGTCTGCCTAGTCTTATCTATTTAAGCTTGAATAAGACTGTTCGCAACGACTGCAAAGTGATGTTCCATTTGGCTACATCGAAGATTGAAAACGGCTTGCTTCAATCGGTCAAGATGAACTCCAAGGTTTATGTACCTTCTTCAGCATAAATCGCTGAATTTAATTGTTAATTGTTGTGTCTTTAAGTGCCAGAATGGTTAAGAGCACACAAATTATAATATATTATACTACATCCAAGCCGACCTGTTTAAAAAAAAAAACAATAAATTAGAGAAAACTAAAACAACAAAAACAGTAAATTGAATCTCTAAAAGCAAAAACTTGGCTTTCAGCTCAAGTGATGGGGTGTCTCTTTGACCCAAAAACCACTCTTTTGACATTTCCAGCAATATTTGTGCTTTCAAATACTAAATACAATTCAACAATCCATCATGAAATTTCTGGTGTTTACAAAGTTTGAGATAAAAATATCGATGAACTTTGGAATTGATGCTGTAATGAGCAATGTATTGAGAAAAAGGTTTGGTTTATCATACTGCAACGAGTAATCAAAAAAATCAATAAAAATCAATTTTTCGCGAATGTTGCACAACCATTGCCGTCTTTGCTCTGTCTTTCCTGAGTTTTTTCAAGCATTTTAGCTTCATAAACTTGTCGATTCTTCCCTAAAACTAATTTCTAAAAAAGTTTTAATTCCATTATTGTTCTATTCTGTTTTACAGGAAAAAATACATTGTTACACGTGAAGACCTTTAGCTTTCAATGCGAAGAACACGCAAGCAGAATAGGAATTAAGAGTGCAATTTGATTTTATTCTTGTTTATTATTGCTTTTTCTAAATTTTAAAGTTCCGCTTCGCGTCATTGTTTGGATGCTTTATGTGAACTTTTAAATTAATTAGTCTTGAACACAAACAGTGTGTTAGTGTAGCTCCCATCTAGTTTTAGCGCCAGTTTCTACTTAGCCCAATCACACTCAGTGTTACGTCAAAATAAGTTGACACTCTCTCACATTTGTTAACTTTTGCTCTCTCAACAAACATAATTTTGTTTTGCTAGGAATTACAGTCCTTTTTAAACGGAACTCCTCTCTTGAAAATCTTCAATCTAATTACCGAAAATTCGATGATTCATTTGCAAAATTTCAAATTCTTTTTTATACGCTCTAAAACATTTTTTGTTCTTAGTAAAATTATTTTTACCTATTTCACTATTGTTTTTTTTTATTTATGCATTGAAAATCCAGTTTTACGCCTAATCCACAAATCTTATTGGATTTGCCTTAGACTCAATTTTATTATTGGATTTTTACTTAGCAGATTAAATTTACTTTTTAGCACCTTGAATTTAAATTTCACGTTAACTACCTACCTGCAGCTACCTAATTTTGAATTTAGACGTTTTGATCTTGCCCAAAACCTTTCTCCAGTGATTGTTTAAAATTGAAAACATTATTACATGTAGAGATTTTTTCCTTGGATTGGCACGATAGTACTAATAGAACGACTTAGTACTAGTTGCTTGAATTACATGACGAAATAAAATACAAAATGATACCATATTAAATAATCGAAAACCAATTTCGTTCATCCCATAACTGTCAACTCTAGCTAGCAGCATCTTTCCACCCACAAGCCAAGCTAACTTAGCGTTTTTAAAAGTCAAACTTATCTTCTAAATTAAGTTTAATGATTATCCTCAAATGCACATTTTCACTGTATATCTAACACCAAACCTTTGCCTCGAGTTTATTTACAAATTTAATTTTTTACTGCACAGTTTGTTGTTTGAATTTAACTTTTAAATCGTCAACAAACCGACCTTTATTTATATTTTTTTTCATCCGCTAAATACTACTAAGCCCAGTTTCTTACCTTTTATAATCCCGAGCTTTAGTGGAGAATCTCATTAAATCCCCCACCCTCCGAATGTCACATCAAGCGTCGAAGTGCAAACGCGTTTCGGCGGTTTAAAGTGTTGAAGTAAAGTCCAATATCCATCATCAAAGCAAATAGACACTTGTTGCTGTTATTGAATATTTTAAGAACTTTTGAGGGATTGTTTTTATTAAAAAAATAAATGGTTATAATTTCATAGAATTTTTTCCACATTGTTTCAAAAATGCGATTAAAAAGTGTGTGAGCAAGATAATTAACTCAAACAAATCGTTTTAAAAATTCAAAATAAACCGCCAATTAATTGATTGTTTACATCTGTTTAAATCAAATTTTGACTTCTTGCACAAGCAGTTATTGTTGCAAGCGAGAATTGATGGTTTCTGGAGTAGAAAGGGGGTTTGGAGTTTAACGATTTGATTAATTTTATCAGTTGTTAGTAATTTTTTATTTTATTATTTTTATTTGCTCTTATTATTAAATAAATCGTACCTGTATAATAGCAGATCTATACATACAACAGTTATAAAGTATATAACTTCTATTACTCGGACTATGTCTTATTTATCGACAAGATTGTTTGCAAAAGACGTACGGCCTTTTTAACCGCAAAGATTTCTTACCCGTTTTTTTGGTACTATATGGCTCAATTATATAATTAGGCTTTTAAAATCCAAGGTAAAATTCCAAACTCTAAGCCTTGAGCTGATACTTCATTTAATTTATTTCCTATATCACCATTAGCACACGCAATGATCAAATGAACCGATAGAGATACAATTTGTTGGCTTCCTCTCGGTACTACCTCGCCGCTAAAAACCTTCGATCTTTCACTTAGCTTTGCTTTGTTTTCCAGGGTCAGTTTTCTCAATTTGGTTCAGTCTTCTACCTCGCGGTGATTACTTAGGCGATTGATAGTGGCGTCCTGCCAGGATTTAGGAGTTATACCTAGCTGGGTGTGAACCCTGCTTGATTGTTCCCTTCTCCCAGCATTAGCGCCTTGGTGGTTGCTTCGCCAGTGGAAAAGCGGAGCCGGCTGCATAGCTGGGTGTGAGCCCCGCTAGTCCGTGCTCCTGACCTGGTCAAAGCTGTCGTCCTTTTCATCACTCAGCGTCCTCTAGTGCGCTGCTGTATGGGGTGATCGACCTACCCAAGTTGATCCTCCTCACTCTGTAGGCGCGGTTCGGCCTCGCGTCTTGACCTCGAGTTCCGCAGTCCGGGTTCCGTCGATTTGCCTCATTGGGCTTGCGCCTGGGTGTAGGCCCTTCAAGCACTATTCCACGCCTTCTCGTCCCTCGCCGTGACTTGCTAGCATTTCCCTGCCGTTTTAACGAAGTCGTCGTGCCACCGCCGTCTTGGTTCGCCCAAGGTCGCTTCCCCCGTTGAGAGGGGTCAGTTCAGGGCGTTTCTGAGGTCACCTGCCGTCGTGTTCCGTTCCCGCCACCTTGCCAGCGAACTTCCACTTCCGGTTCCGGTACGATGCCACTGCGTCTTCGAGGCCGATCTGCTCGCGGATCCATTTGATAGAGCGTTTGTCCTGCAGTCTGATTCCGGGCATCCTCCGTTCGATCGCTCGTTGGCATCTTGCAAGCCTCAGTTCCATCGCCTTCGTTAGGGCCCAGGTCTCGCTGGCGTATAGCAGCGCCGGCCAAATACACAGCTTGAAATATCGGACCTTGATTGACATTGGGACCCGACGGTTTGTGAGCAGCTGTCTGGCCTTGCCAAACGTCGCCTATGCCGCGCCGATCCTTCTGCCCAGCTCCTGGTTATGGTTCCTTAGCATCTGCACGAGTTATCCCAGATAGCAGAAATTGTCCACTCTTTCTACTGTCCTTCCGCCCAGCACTACCTTTCCTGCGCTATTATGGCTGGCTAACCATTTCGTCTTATTTGCATTTACCTCTAGTCCCACCTTACTGCACTCTTTTGTCATGGCGTTTAGCATCTTCTGCAACTCAGGCTTAAAGCTAGCGCACAGCGCGATGTCACCAGCATAGGCTAGCAGCTTCAGTTTATCGTCTCCTATTTTGATCCCCCAGTTCCTCCAGTCGACCTGGTTTATGGCCGACTGTAGGGTGAGGGTGAACAGCAGAGGAGATAGCGAGTCACCTTGTCGTACTCCTCTCTGTAGCCTGAATGAAGCCTGCTCTCCCGCCACGTCCACCGACGCTGTACCCGCTGCATAGAGCTGTTTGATCATCCCGACGGTGTCTTCATCTATATCTAGCATTTTCAAGGCCTTCCAGATTGCTTCGAACTCTACGGTATCGAACGCTTTCTGGAAGTCGACAAATGCCAGGAAGAGCGGTCGGTCTCATTCTCTACTCTTCTCAATGAGCAGGTTGACGGTCAGGATGTGATCCATTGTCGAATAACCCCGTCTAAACCCTGCCTGGTCCGAAGACAACCATCGTTGCACACTGTCATCGAGTCTCAATGTCAGCGCACGTGACAGCACCTTGTAGACCCCATTGAGAAGCGAAATGGGACGGTAATTGCTAATTTCCGTCGGGTCGCCTTTCTTATAAAACAGTATGATGTTTGCATGAACCAGAGGCGGCGGAAAGGTATTCCGCCTGAACATTTCATTTATCTGGCTAGCCATCTGCTCTGCAATCAATGGTACACATGTTTTGATGACTCCTGAAGGAATGCCATCAGTGCCGGGTGACTTGCTTCCCTTTATGCGTGTACAAGCCATCCAAAGCTCCTCCGCCGTTATCGGGTTGTTGGCGAGTTGAGAACAACCCGCTGTGTGCTCCCCGTTTTTACCCTTATACAATCTATTGAAGAAGTCGCTTACGACTTGAACTGCATCCGCTGTGGTTTGACCGACACTTCCGTCACTTCTTTTCACATGTACCAGCTGTCTCCTCCCTTGCGAGAGTTCCATTCTTCCTCTTTTTAACCGGTTTGCTCTGATCACTTTCTCTAGGACCGCCACATAATGACGTTGGATGTCCTCTTCCAGCGACCATCGCACCGCTTTGCAGATACTTAAGTAGTGGACCGAATTAAAGGGAGCATTGCCCGTGCCGAATCTCATAGCTTGGCGTTCGGCCATAAGTAGCCTTGTGCGGTCGCTAATACGTTGAGTTCGTACTGTTTTTTGCTCGGCGTATGCTATTGCATTTTTCATTGCTCTCACCATTTCATCATATGTTGCGTTCAGGGGAATCCCTTGCAGCATCATAGCGACTTGCAGTTTGAGCTTATTATATGAAGCCGGCAGTTCACGTGGCAATGCAGCCTGGTTGCAGACCCGAGCCGGGAGGGTCAGAGTAGCGCGCACAGGGCGATGATCGCTTCCTGTATCGCACCTTGTCAAGACGCTGACGTCAGTTACGGATTTTCGGTTTCTGGCGAGGACGTAATCGATTTCGTTCGTAATGTGTCCATTTGAGGCTCTCCATGTCCCTCGTCGCTGTTGTCTCTTTTTAAAGAAGCAGTTCATAATGGATTGTGGGCCAGCGTCAAAACAAGAGTTACGAGTGACATCAAACCACGTCGGTGTCTTATTTGGCCCATACCGAATTTGCCGCAGTATCTTTCGTCGCCCTGACGCTGCCCAACCTTGGCGTTGAAATCACCAATTATTAAGTCATGCGTGCAGGGACTCTCGAGCGACTGCTCGAGTGCGTCAAGAAAGGCTTCATACTCCTCGTCCGTTCTCCCGGCGTGCGGAGCGTAGATCTGGGTTATCCTCAGCCGCCTGTTGCCCTTGAGCTTCAGCGACATTTGGATAATCCTGTCTGAGATATATCGGACCCCTTCGACGAACTTGTTCATTGATTGTTTAACATAGAAAGCGACTCCTGCCTGGGGCGGTGTGACACCTTCTACGTTGCCGCTTCCGTAGAGAGAGTAACCTGAATTTAGTTTGATGAATTCGATGCCTGTTCTTTTCGTTTCCGAGATTCCTAGGACATCGAATTTTACCTGTTTGAAGTTCTCCTCGCAGTCGGCCAACCTCTGACTCGTTCGAATAGATCGCGCGTTAAGCGTCGCCACGGCAATGGTCCGTTCCCCGTGTTTCGTGCTCTTTGGTTTTTTGGCTAGTGATCCGGGCAAGCTCTTGCGTCGTCAACGACGTCGGTGAGCCCCCCCCGAGGTAAAATTCATGGTAATTCCAACAAGAAATTAACGAGAGCGGAGCGCAAAAAACACGATCGCTTTCGAATTTTGAAAAAAAAACGTAAAATGTAAAAAGACATTGAGGGACTTAAAATTTTTTACTCTTTTTAGTAGAACACCGTTTTGAGACATGCTCCACAAGATAGGATACCTTTTCAATTAACATCATTGCCAATTTGATGCCCAATTTGCAAAATCATAGGGTTCGCGCATATTTATGTCACGCACTGTAGTTTTAAAATTAAAATTACTATTAACCGTATGCTCAGCTTGCAGAATTAGAGTAAAGTGTATGATTGTTTTTGTCAGTAGCGCACTTTTGTTACAGCATACAGCTTGCCTCAATTTAAATTGCATAATATTTTTAAATATGTATTGCTAGTCACTTGACAAGATCATCTCGATTTAGCTTTTGCTAAAAGTCTAAATTTAAAATATTAAGTTAAAAAAATTACCTTAAATAATTAACTTTCACAAACAAAATGTTACAAACAAAACGTGAAAAAATTTAAACAGCTTTAACAAAAAATGCTTAAACTGTTTTATTTCAAATGCAATAAAATTTTTAATTTTATAAAATTAAAATTTTTTTGAACGCATTTATTTTAAAGTTATTTTAGAGCAAATTATGGCTCAAAAACTAATATTAATTCGCTCAATCACTATTTTACAGCTTTTTGTAATGATAGTTAGCGTGGCATTTCTAAGTGCTCAAACCCACTCATCTTCTGCTCGACTCAAGCAGAAAAAATTAAAACCTCGTCTTCTTCGCTCAGCGTCCACTGATGTTAGAGCTCTAAACAAACACTTGATAGATGTAGACGGCAAACAAGTATATCAAATGTTCTACGAATCGATAGACGAGACTCAAGATCCGTGTGAAGATTTTTACCAGTATGCTTGCGGAAATTACATCAGTAGACGTTCGTCTGATCAGCAATCGCATACGGTAATAAGTGATGTAGAACGACGCGTTTATAATCAAGAACTCAGTAACTTTTTTGTACTTCTAACTTTACAGAAATTTCAGACATTTATTATGACACTAATGCGACAAATTCAATAGCTGTTCGCAAAATGCGCTTGTTTCGAAACAAATGCATGACTAATGAAGCTGAGAGTGAATCACAAGCAGCAGTTGTACGTGAAGAAATCAGAGTGAGTTTGTCCTTCTGCGTTCGAAATAACTGCGTTGACAATCTGATTAAATTAAGTTTTTTGATTATCACATTAGCGTCAACGGCTATGCCAACAATCGAAAGTTAAAAGTCGATGTTAACAGGACGTCGACATCAAATTACCAATATATATGCTTAGATCGTGCAGTTTAACGTTTAACCTAGTCTATTAAGCAGCGATGCAGTCATGCAGCAAAACTTACTGTTCGCATGATTCTGCACTTTATTTGCTGTGGTAGACAGACCAAGCCTGTGCGGTCGTTTTGATTCAAGCTTGGTGTTCGCGATCTGCTCGCCAAGTTATGGCTAATTGGAAAATGTCGAACTTGGTCAGTACATTTGCGTTCTCATCGACTGTGCATTGAGTGTGATTAGTTGAAGCGAGTTTGTCGCTGCTCGCTGTTGGCACTTGATCCAGGCGTGTTTTTGTGTCCACGACAACGTGGGTGATTAAGAGTCGGTTTGATTGAGCGATAAAGTTAGCAGAGTAGAGCAGAAAACATGATCATCGCTTTCTACTCGCGAAGACGCAAAAACTGTGTGTATAACAATCGATATACAACTGTAGTTAGAGCTACGATATCAGCGGTTATAACATTTTACTGTTTATGGCGCATTGTGCAAGACACACAAGCCGCAAACGTCGGCTTATATTTTTATAAAATTTAATAACAACTTTCGATTTTATAAAGTCTTTATGCACACGTGTTGAAACAATTGTTTGTTCGATTCAGCAAGTATTTTAAGGCATGTATTTTGTTTTAGTGTTTAGAAAATTTGTCTTTAAAATGTTAAACTTTGGTACAACTATTGTCTAATGATTCAATTTTCTTGCAGGAGATGGGCGACTGTCCGCTACTAGCTGGAGAAAGTTGGAGTTTCGAAGACTATGATCTTACTAAAGCTGTAAAATATACAATATTAGACGGCGGTTTGAGTGTGCTTTTTGAAGTTGAGCCTAAAGATAACAGAGGAACTTATCTCAACATTGAGCCTTCGAACTTGTTTGTCGATTACAACAAGTACATTAATTCGACTCATAACACGTCTAGTGGTGATTTTTCAATCTCTTAGATCTAATCAATATTTAGTTGTACGACAATATCTATTCGAAATACTCAGTCTTATAAGTAATGACAAAGACGCTTCATTGAACGAAGATAGTATTTGGAAAGCTACCGACGAAATAATCGAATTAGAAAAGACACTTGCTCGATCAATTCACCGTTATAGTCAAACAACAGACAGATGCGATGGCCAAATCATGAGATTGAGAAGCGTAATTGAACATTTTCCTGCCGTAATTTGTGCAACTTTTATCACCTATTAATGAGTACTTTAGTTTAACTGGTATGATTATTTCAAAGACAATTTGGCGATGCCAGATTTCCTTTATGACGAGGATGACGACAATAAATATCTTGGTAATGTCTTTTATGTTTCGAACTATAATTTAATTAATGCTATTAGGTAAGCGATCGCAATTATTATTAACAAGTACAATTAAGCAAAATAATCCTGCACACTGAAAAAGGTACCTTGGCTAACTACGTTGCCGCACGATATATTGACCACATGATACCAAGACTGGGATTAAAGTTTAAAATGGCGAAACAACGATTCGAAGACTGGAATCAAGGACGTTTGGAATCGAAATCGTGGGATCAGAACAAAATGTGCTTTGAGCTAACAAAACAATTTTTTCCGATCGTTCTGGATTCGCTTTATTTAGAAACATATGTACCATTTCGCTTTCTTATTGATAGAGCAAAAGAAATAATTCGTAAACTTGAAAACGCAGTGTACAAGGTATTTCGACAATTATTTATTATCAAAACGTTAAAATTTAGATTATTTCTGAAGTGCCATGGATGGAAAAGGAAGTAAAACGTTTAGCTGGATTAAAAATTGTTGAAACGAACAATATTGTGGGTGCTTTAAATAAAGCAGTTGATAGATATCGCTTGAACAATCACTATAGTAGCCTCGAAATCGACTCGTTTGATTCATTTCAACAAATTTTTAAAGATATAGGATTGTTTCATAAAAAATTGCAATTTCAAGGAATTTACTACAGAAATGATTACGCATATCAATATGAAACCACGCAATTATATGCAACAAAAGTAAAACCGATTTCATATCATCAATTTTCTCAAATATGTAAGTTATGCGCAAATATCACTGCACCAGTCATTCAGTTGTTCCTGCTGCTGCTATGCAGCCACCGATCCTTCTCACTGCTGACTTTCCATTAAGTCTGAGCTACGGACGACTTGGTTACGACATTGGTCGTGAAATGATTGTAAGTTTTAAATGAATCTATACTTATAAACACTAAGCATCAAATCGACAGTGTGGGTGCACGTTTTGATATTGGCGGCAAACAAAGAAATTGGTTAGATTGATAATCATTTTAGATTTCAGCTCAGTTTAGGTGGGATAACGCAACTAAACAGGAATTCGATATCAAAAAACAAGATTTTGTTCGAATTTTCAACGATTTTGTAGAACCACGCACAGGAAGAACCGTAAATGGTGAACGCACACTGATCGAAAACATTGCTGATGCAGGCAAGTTATTCTGATGTATCGTCATAATTTATACAATTCAAGGTGGACTTCGAGCTGCTTACTACGCGTATAAAAATTTTTTAGACATAAGTACAGTTTTTCGCGTAAATTTTCATAAATTTATTTTTTAGTTGCAAATAAAGGAGATTCTGACGAGGCAACTCCTGGTTACGAAAACCTTACTGACCTGCAAGGGTTTTTCCTTGCTTTCGCAACAGTAAGTTATCAGTACAACCCAATCAGCTAAACTTGACTGCAGTACTCGTGCGAAGCTAGAACTATGGAAAATCTTAATTACGTACTAGATCATGATGAACGTTCGCCCGGAATCGCTCGAGTCAATGTTATCCTACAAAACATGCCTGAATTTGGAGAAGCCTGGAACTGCACAGTCGGATCACCAATGCGTCCTGCTCGTACGTATCGCGTTTTCTAAAAAGTGTCGCCATTATTGGTTTAAACTTGATTCACATTATGTTATTATAAATTTTTTATACTGTTGAGCTGAATTAGTTGAAATAGTTGTTTTATTTATTCGGCTATACTGATTGAACACAAATGGACTAAAATCGCAAAGCTACAAGCTCCGCCCCTTTTTTGCTTTGAAAGTTTTTGGGTTAAAAAACTATTAGTTCTGCGTTACGCACGTTTTGTTTTGACACATTCCACACCAGACAGAATAACTTTTGAATCAATGCTATCGTGAACATCATGCTCGACTTACAAAATTAAAGAGGTTTGTACGCCAATGTAACACTGTATATTGTATGAGTTGAAGTGTGCGTTGCTAGTGGTTTGTCGAAAGTAATATCAAATTTAGCTCTTGTTTGAAAATAGAATTGAAAATATTAAGTTAAGCAACTTATTGTTGATTATTAGCTTTAACAAACAAAATGTTTTAAAAAAGAACGCGAAAAATTTAAACAGCTTTTACAAAAACTGCTTAAACAGTTTTGTTTTGAATGCAATAAAATTTAAAAATATAAAACTTTAAATCTTTTGAACAGATTATCTATCAAAAAGTACTTTTTTGAGCA
>JACCHV010000454.1:0-16742 GCA_018907245.1 Eupristina koningsbergeri
TAATTTTTTATTCAAATTTACATGTTATTGTTATGTTGACATGGTAGTGAAAGCGCCACTACCTAGATTTTGATCTATGCATTTAACACGTTCTTATCGGATTACACAATTAGAGACATCCTTTGATATTATTACACATCACTCTGGGACAGATCGAATAACGATCTTGTCGGCGCAAAAGGGCAGGTCATGAGGAAAGAGATTTAAGGGGGACGAGGGGAGGAAAGGGATTCATTCGAGCAGAAGCTACAACCTTCACCAAAAAGGAAACTAACAACTCCAACTACTATCACCTAGCCTCTTGTTGTACTTCACTACTTAAACCTGTCTATTCCATTAGTTATCCTAATAGAAATAAACTGTTGTGAAACAACTTTAGACTCGACTACTCAAATCACCACTATCAGTCACAACACGGATATTTCAGGATTTACAGGACAATGCGGATAAACTTACACTTTTAATAATTTGAAGAATTGTGCTACAAAATTTGGTTTAAACAAGGAAAAAGATTAAATTTTTTAAATTTTAATTCGCATTTTAACATAAAGCGGATTTAAAAAATTTTAAAACTAAATTTTAGCATAAAAAAATAAATTTTGTATAGTAATTTGGATTTTTCTAAATGTCTCTAACTGCATAAGAGCTCTCTAAATCTATGATTATAAACTTATTTTAAGTTTATATCTAGCTTGATGCGATAAAAAAAATTAGGCTGGTAAAGTAAATGTAATCTTTGAATTGTGTAATCTCTGAATTGTGTGATCTTTGGATTATGTTATCTTTAAAATATTTTTGCTTTTTTTCTCAATTAAAAAAAAAATTTAGTTTAAACTTTAAAAAATAAATGCACACTAGTCGGCTTAAACGTAAACAAGCTTGAATTCGGTATACATAATCAAGATACCAAAGATTCGAATTTGTTTAAACTCCATTATGATTCGAATTACTTTACATTAATTAAATTTATTGGGCTTCTAAATGCGCGAGCCAATTGCGTGGTTTTACCACGAAGAACAATCTCAATTTATCTCCTAAATCAATCGAATAGCAGCGATAGACAAACATGCCTTAATCAGCTAACTATAATTCCATGTAACACTTCAAACAGTTCTCATCCAGTGGCTATCATACTACGCTCTCATCTGTCAGCTCGCTCCTGCTACTTTTGTCAAGTCATCCTGTCATATTTTTCTAGGACGGCGAAGAGGTGGCTTGTTCTCAAGAGTACAGCTGAACAGTTTTTGGATCCATTTTATGTCGCGGTTAATACCCGCCATCTTTCTAGCATATCTCCAACTTGGCTTTTTGGCATTACAGGACGATCTCTTCTAAACCGGTTCGTACTCGGATCCATGTGCAAAAACATCGTTCTCACAATTTGGTTCCGAGCATTTTCCGTTCGATTGTTCGTTGACATCGCGCAATCCGCACTTCTATTGATTTAGTTAAAGCTCAAGTTTTGCAAGTGTATAATAGTCCTGGCCTAAACCTGCCTGTTCTGGAGTAGCTAGCCCATTGTGTACAAGATAAACTTTTGAGTCGACTTGGCTTATTTTAATGAAGATTCTCGGTTTATACCGCACTTATTTGCTAAGCAGTACTTGCCGGACGTTCATCACGGTTAAAAAAAATTCAGAAGATTGTTTCGGTGTTCTGGTAAAAGTCTACATAAACAGTAGCTCTCCTTGCCTCTTCATGACGTGGATAAAGACTTTTTACAATTATAGAAGCTTAGTTGTAGAATCTTACAATTGTAAAGATACATACTAAGAAGTTTAACTGTGTCAAATCAAGTCACGTAGAGTACTAATATAACTTATTTTGCTAGCACCACATGTGCCGCTGTGGTCCAGCAGTTAAGGCTGTTGGCCGGGATCCGGGCCTTCGGGCCCGTGTTCGAGTCCGGCCGGTTGCAATCATTTTTGCTGAGAAAAGTGACTTTGTTTTCGCAAAAATTATGCGAGAGAGCACGTGTCTCTATTTCTCTAACTGCTTCGCAATCCCATACAAAAACGCTTTGCAAGAATTTACTCAGATCAGCAGCAGACAGCGAAGCAGCTTTTAGAACATTGGTTTACGTCGAGATTCGGAGAGAGCGGGATTCGACCAGACAGCCGAAAAGCGAGAGAGTGCCGTTTAGTGCAGTGTTTAAAGAGAACAATCGTAAACGCGGGCAATGCTGTGACTGTCTGATCTTCGTTGAAGTCTGTGAATTGCGGGAGCATCTGGAAAGGACAGCAGTTGATGGGAACGATTGTGGACTGTGTCCATAACAATTTACTTTTTATTTTATTAATTTGTTTTTTTTATTAGTTTAGATTCTGATTCGAGCAGACGATGTGATGTAGGAGAAGGATAGAAGATCGGGCGATTCGGTCTGGTTATGTGCTTCAGATGTCCAGTCTGGTGCGGCTACTTTAATGAGGTTCTGCCGCCGTCTTGTTGATGTGGGTGTGCAATTTAGTAGTCTGCTGTGCCGTCGTTCGCGTGTGAATCTCTAAGTCTAACTGCTAGCATTCATCGTTTCGCTACTCTTTGATTGCAAGCTAGGCGTGTTGGCAACGTCTTCGTCAGAGCGCAGGTTTCACACGCATTGTAGAAGCGCGTGTTGATCGGCATTGGTACTCGCTTGTTGGTCAGTATAGCTGTCGCTTTGCCGACCGCAGCTCACGCTGCACTGATACTGCTGCCAAGTTGATAGTTGTGATGCCGAGGCTACTGCATCGTTTGGCCGAGATAGGAGTAGTTGTATGGTCGCTCTACGTCCACCTACTGTTTGTCATGCACTTGGTTTTGTTGGTGTTTACCTGCAGACCGATTTCCTGCATTCATGGACGAGGGAGCAGAGCATCTCTTGCAGAGACTTGAGGTTGTTGGGATGCAGCATGATGTCGTAGGCGTCGGCAAGGTAGCAAAGCGACTTGTCGAGGATTGGGTAGTCGCCGTTGCTTCAGTTGGTGCTCTGCAGCTGGCTCTGCACTTTATCCGGTTAAAAGCAGCGCTGCCTAGTCCAAATCGTAGTTCCTGTTGAAGTTTCATCAGCTCTTTTGTTGGCTCGGTGATGCCTTGGTTCTTAGTGTTTTGATTGCCGTTGCTTCCATGGGTCTGTTCATCGCTTGAGTGTTACGTGCTGCCACGCCATGCACACTTGTAGTTTCTTGCGGTCAAAGGTTGCAGGCAGTTCTCGCGGCTTGGTTCAATGGTGTCGCTGCCAGCGTTGTTTTGTTGCATAACACTGACGGTCCTTGGTCCTCGTCTGATTCTTTGCGAGGATGTGGTCGATCTTGTCTAGTGCTTGGTCACTCGATGCTTACCAAGTCCGTCTTCTCTGCTTTCTTCTTTTGAAGAAATTGTTCAGGACGAATAACTTGCACGACTGCCAGAAGTTGATAGAGACGTCGCCTAGACCGTTTCCAGTTGCTAAACAGAAGTTGTCACAAGGAACGGTTTCATCTGGTTGTCGTTTTCTGATGATCGCGTAAGGTCGTCCAGAAAGCATGATATTGCTGTTGGCTGTGGCCAGTGTGTGGGGCGTACCCTTGCGTGAGTTGCAGCGCATGTCCTGCTTTGAGTTCGAGCGTCATCTGGACGATTCTGTTGAAGATATGCCGCACTTCTTGGCCATTTCGTCTGGGGCATGTTTTACGTAAATAACGGCTGCAGCAGATGCATGAGAGGCGTCTTCTTCGTTGGGATGACGTAGAGTGAGTGCCTAGAGGTAAGCCTGATGTGTCTCGGTCGCGTGCGTCAAGTTCCGGCTATTCTAAGACGATTGAACATGACCTTGGCAATGCTTCCTTTAAAGTCAGCTTGTCTGGAGGTATGTACGCAGGGATGTTGCGTTGAGCGTCGCTACTTGAAGCATTTGATGAGCCTGTTCATTTTGGTTACAGATGCAAACATGCCGTTTGCAACGACGTCTGTAATCAGGAATGTAAAGGTGTGTGTCAAGAAATTTCACTGTGTTAAGTCACGCAAAGCACAAGTATAACTTATTTTGCCCTCCCGATATGTGCCGCTGTGGTTCAGCAGTCAAGGCTATCGGCTGGGGTTTGGGCCTCTGGGTTCGAGTCCCGCTGGCTGCTTCTTCTTTTGCCTAGAAAAGCCACTTGATTTTCGCTTAAATCATGCGAGAGATCATGTGTCTCTATTTCTCTAACCGGCCTTGTAGCCCATATAATAACGCTTTTCGCAGAATTCAGAGACATCACGTGGCAGCTGATGCAGGCAGCTCGAGACTAAAAAGAGCGGATATCTGCGCAGCGCTCGGACAGAGCACAGCGTAAAAAGAACATTTAAACACGCTGGTGCTTTAACTCTCTGGCCTAGGCTGTTTCCCATAACTAACTCACAAGGTGCAGATTATATAAGCGTGAAATGCCGGAACAGCGGCTTGGGCGCGCCAGGGGGGAGCGGGGGAGCTAGACCGGGGGAGCTCGACCAGGGGGAGCTCGACCAAGGGGAGCTGCGAACCAAGGGGACGCGACCAAGGGGAGATCGACCAAGGGGAGCTCGACCAAGGGGAGCTCGACCAAGGGGAGCTCGACCAAGGGGAGCTCGACCAAGGGGAGCTCGACCAAGGGGAGCTCGACCAAGGGGAGCTCGACCAAGGGGAGCTCGACCTTACACTTAGAATCTAGTCTCTTAGGAACTCGTCTTGTAGGAATCTCGTCTTGCATTTTTAAATTTGCGAGAATCGCCGCTAAATTTTGCAAAAAAATTGCAAAAAGGACCCGCTTGAGCTACTCGACCGGAGTCGAGCCTGGGACCTCGAGAGTCCCAGCTCAAGCCAACAGCGCAACTGTTGAGCCATGAGAGCACACATGATAGCAGCAAAATAAGTTATACTTCCACTTTGCGTGACTTAACACAATGAAATTTCTTAACACGTATCTTTACATTCCTGATCACAGACGTCGTTGCAAACGCTATCGGCGTTCTGGATCTGTAGCCAAAATAAAGAGCATCATCAAATGCTTCGAGTAATGATGCTTGACGCAAGATCCATGCGTATGTAGTCTAGACTAGCCGACTTTAAAGGAAACATTGCCATGGCCACCTCGATTGTCTTAGAATGACCGAAACTCGACGCACACGACCCAGACACATCAGGCTTGCCTCTAGGCACTCACTCTACGTCATCCCAACGAAGAAGACGCTTCTCATGCATCTCCTGGAGCCCTTATTTACGTAAAACATGCCCCAGACGAAATGGCCAAGAAGTGCGGCATATCTTCAACAGAATCGTCCAGATGACGCTCGAACTCAAAGCAGTACATGCGCTGCAACTCACGCAAGGGTACGCTCCACACACTGGCCACAGCCAACAGCAATATCATGCGTTCCTTGACGACTTTACGCGACCTGTAACAAGCAGCGACATGTATGAGCTAATGATGGACAACTTCGACGCAACCGTGAGTAAATTACACGGAAAAAGCAGCGCTGCTTTAGACCAGATAAAGTCCACAACTTGCTGCATGCTGATCACTCGAAGAAGACATCCGGCAACACTATCCTGACAGTCATGTTACAGACAATCGAATTCGCTCGACTTAGGCATGGAACTTGAAGCTTGCGTGCTTCAAGCAACTCTTGCAACTGCGGAAGCAGCCAGAACCATCTATCAGACGCAAGCGCAGCCATTGCAGACCGTCAGCGAACATTACAACGACTTGTACAACCGGCCAAAGGCTGGTCGAATATTCAGCAACCCTTGGATGGAACAGAGGCTGACCACAACAGACTCACCGCAGAACAAGCCGGCTTCGCTTCTTTGCCTAGGCGGAAGACATCGTGCTCTGCGCTAACTAATTCAAGAACCTGTAGGAGACGCTCTGTTCACTCGTCAACGAATACAAGAGAACGGAACTAAAGGTAAACGCGGATAAAACCAAACGGAAGGCAAAGCAAGAAGTATACTGATTAACAAGCGACTACCAATGTCGATCAACACGCGTTTCTACAACGCCTACCTAACACCGACGTAAACGATGCCAACACGCCTAGCTGACAATCAGAGAGCAGCGGAACGACGAATGCTAGCAGTTCGACTCCGACATCGACACACGAACGACTGGATGAGAAGCAAGATCGGCCTAGAAGACATCGTCACATGCTAGCGAGGAAGGAAGTGGAAGCACGCCAGCAAGCGAGATCCGCAAGCAACGACGGCACAGCAGACTACTCAACTGCACACCCACATCGAAGCGACTGCTCGGCAGACCAAGAAGACCACGACAGCACCTCACCAAGGTAGCCAAATCGGACATCTGAAGCACATAACCAGACCGCATCGCCCGATCTTCTATCCTCCTCCTACATCACATCGTCTGCTCGAATCAGAATCTAAACTAATAAAAAAAACAAATTAATAAAATAAAAAGTAAATTGTTATGGACACAGTCCACAATCGTTCCCATCAACTGCTGTCCTTTCCAGATGCTCCCGCAATTCACAGACTTCAACGAAGATCAGACAGTCACAGCATTGCCCGCGTTTACGATTGTTCTCTTTAAACACTGCACTAAACGGCACTCTCTCGCTTTTCGGCTGTCTGGTCGAATCCCGCTCTCTCCGAATCTCGACGTAAACCAATGTTCTAAAAGCTGCTTCGCTGTCTGCTGCTGATCTGAGTAAATTCTTGCAAAGCGTTTTTGTATGGGATTGCGAAGCAGTTAGAGAAATAGAGACACGTGCTCTCTCGCATAATTTTTGCGAAAACAAAGTCACTTTTCTCAGCAAAAATGATTGCAACCGGCCGGACTCGAACACGGGCCCGAAGGCCCGGATCCCGGCCAACAGCCTTAACTGCTGGACCACAGCGGCACATGTGGTGCTAGCAAAATAAGTTATATTAGTACTCTACGTGACTTGATTTGACACAGTTAAACTTCTTAGTATGTATCTTTACAATTGTAAGATTCTACAACTAAGCTTCTATAATTGTAAAAAGTCTTTATCCACGTCATGAAGAGGCAAGGAGAGCTACTGTTTATGTAGACTTTTACCAGAACACCGAAACAATCTTCTGAATTTTTTTTAACCGTGATGAACGTCCGGCAAGTACTGCTTAGCAAATAAGTGCGGTATAAACCGAGAATCTTCATTAAAATAAGCCAAGTCGACTCAAAAGTTTATCTTGTACACAATGGGCTAGCTACTCCAGAACAGGCAGGTTTCAGAAAGAAACTTCTCGACGACAGATCACAGGCTAACCGTCAAGCTGCTAATCGAAAAGTTTCAAGAATAAGACTGATCGCTGTTTATGGGATTTGTTGACTAGCAGAAAGTTTTTGATACCATTGAGTTTGAGGCAATTTGGAAGGTGCTGGGGACTGCGAAGAACCCCAGTGCAAAACGTCAAATTTAAAAACAACGAAAGTGCTGAAAAGATCGGGGGGGGGGGGTGGGGAAACCCCCCACCAACCAACCTCAAAAAATTTTGAATTGAAATCACGACGTGTCCTAACTCGTAAATCCCCCCCCCTCCCCTTCCGACCACCATCATGAATACTTTGTGATTTGTATTGCTAAAATTGTAGACGATCTTGTGACTTGCACTACCTACAATTTGAGTTTTTTAGTTTCAGTCAAGGATGACAGATTTCGGACCTGTTTTGGTAAAAAATTAAAACACAGCCAATACAAAACAGCTTTCTGCTCCGTACAGTTTATGTAAATTTAATCTTTACAATTAGCATTAATGCTTTAATTATTTCGCATTAGGAAAGCAATCAAGGAGCAGGCTATTATTATACAATGTAACAAGCATTGTCATAAGTACTGTTTCCATAAAACAACCAATTAAAACGAAAGTCATTGTCTCAGCCTAAGACATGATTTACTGTCTTTGTCGAATTAGTAATTCTTAATTGGCTGTGATAACGAGCTCAATTTCAAGACTATTTTAATTATAATTTGACCTTTAGGTCTAAATTTTGAGATATCATGACGACAGAATAAATTGTAACAATATAAATTTTGGCAGTTACGGTATGAATCGTAGCCGTGTAAATAACAAAGTTGAAAATTGTGGTTTAATATGAAACGACAAAACGCGAATTGTCGTCCTCTACCTAGGTAATTATATTATTTGTGTCTATAATAAAACTGGCAATTATTAAAACTTCTGTTTATTAGTAGGTTTAGTATTGTAGAACGAGATCTCATTAAAATTTTATAGTCCATTTTTTACTAAATTCATAAAGCACAACTATTTAAAACCAAAGGTCTAAAGGGAATCTGAATCAAGTGGCCTTGTTGCGAGCTGTAAAGAACTCGTTTCAAACATGAGAGGCTTTCTAGTATACATTTCAAAGACTATGCACTCATAAAAACTTAGGTTTTGAAACAAGCAAGAGCTGGTCTAGACAAACATCCAGCCGTCTTTGTTTGCAAGGGTGCACCGTGAGATGTTAGGAAACTAGCTTGGTGCAAGCCAGTCGAATAAGTTGCACCGTCAGACTAGTATTGTTTAATTATGGCTAGCTTCTTGAGTGTGTCTGAACTCGTAAGAAGCAAGCTATTCATTGCGAGCCATTTCAACCTAAATCGAATACGATTTGGAAGAGTTGAAGTTGGTGTTCACATCGGCAACCAAAGCAACTGCCTAGGCTAGGGATTAACTAAGCCTTATTCAAAACAATATTTTCACATCTAATGAGGATAGATAGGCTTAAGCGTAGCTAATAGTCGGAAGTGATTTGAGTCTATCTTGGTCAACCTCCTAAATCCAGGATCTTTTTCTTATGGCACGCTAATCGCGTCGAGATCGGGAAGCCTTCGATCGCAACCTACTCTCCTTGTCGCCGACAGAATGACGATCGCTCACAGCGACAACTGTCATTGATTGTTTCAAATGCCAACAACGGTCTAAGCTCTGACCATCTTACTGAATATGTTGGAAGGATGGGGTGTTTGGCCGATACAAACCAACGTATGCAGTTTGAAGCAGACAAGCCTCAAGAACTTGAGCTACTGCCTCTTTGTGCGAAGTCGAATGACAGTTTAGCACTTTGATTCTGACTGTGTGTAACTTCGAATTGTACTCGGTAGTTGGGGCCATTCAGCAGTTGTAGGTGAAGTGGGTTAAAATACTCACGACGCACTCGTTGGTGAAGGGCCCAACAAACTCGTTCCGAGTCGACTTTGTTTCCAAAAATTACAACAGTTTGCAGGGCTTTATTGTAGGAAGCTTGATGGTAATGATATCATTGATAATGGACACAGAAGATTATTTGATTCTCTAATTTCAAGGGGGTTGCAGTTTTAAGTTTGTCGGTGCTTAAGGCTCTTGTTAACCAGACCAAGGTTGCTTCTGCTAGTTAATCATTAATTCGCATTAGTTTCTATCTTTTTATGACAACTTCCAATTGCAACTATTATGGAACTCAATCTGCACAGGTGCTTCGACTGAAGAGAAGTATCGAGAGCATTTAAATGACTGCAAACAGCTTATCTGCTTGCAGTGGTGATTCAATCGAAAGGTCAACACAGTCATGGGTCACGCGGGGCACTGCTGCTGATGCCGATAACAAGCTGGTGCTAAGTGCTCCTTTAGGTAGAACCAAACAGTCCCACCCAATGACTTTCTTCTTTCGTAGGGTAGCGTCTGCTTTTCAGTGCAGACCCTGCAAAACACTATCGACTTTTCCCCAAATTAAAAAAAAATATTAAAAAACAGTCCAGGCTTAGGAAACATTAAAATGGAAGCATCCGAATACACCGGGTAACTTAGACCTGTGACAACTCAAATTGTTCATTCGCTTTCAATGAGAACCGGTCTCCACGCAGTTTCAGATGGATACACTGACTTCAAGTGTGTTCTATAAAATTGATCGCCCTCGTACTCCCAGGCAACGTCCTTTAGTCATGACTTAAACAGCTTGAAATCCGTTAAATTCATGCTCAACCTTGAATGCAGCAAAGATGTATGAAATCCTTTCTGTGCAAGGCAGGTTCTACATTTGATGGTTGTTCTAGTGACCCACGGAGACTTTAAGTGAGGCTTTTTTGTACTTTTGCTCCACAGACTGACATTCTAAGGCTTGGCAACCAACTGTCCCTGCTGACTGCCTCGCTGACAGACGCCAGTTTGTAGTGGTGACAAGAAGAGGAAGTGCTGCTTCTGTAGACAAAGTTGCAGTCCCTCATCGGTGCTATCCCGAGCGCACGCATTCACTCGAGTCGATTGAGAACAGTTGCTGAGTGCCGGCTTTACTGTTTGCGGTTGCCCTCTCTTCAGGCTACTAGAACCGCTACCAAGCCCATTCTTCAACTAGTTTCAAAAAGAATAAAGACCGGTTTCTGTTTATCCCTATTACTTGAAGCTTGTGAACAACGAAAGATCTGGGCAGTATATAATGTCCAGAAGGCCAGAAGATTGGTAGTTTGGTTCTTTTAAAGTTAGAGAAAAGAACACCTGTTGAGCGTTGTGACCTTGAGTTGCGAATTAAAATCGACAACGATGGTGACGACTTTGAAACAACCAAGCTCTTGAATGTTGCTGCTTTTCTGTCGTATTTGACGGATAAGTTCAGAGATTGAATCCAAACAGTAACATTTACATTTGGCTGTAGGGGAGCAACAGCTGGGACCAAACAAAAGGACAACTACTTTGTGGGACTTGAGCCCAGAAAAGTGGCGACCTCGTAATCTCTGGCCCAATTAAAGGTAGTGACACTGATCTGATGGTCAGCGGCGACACTGTCTACCCAATTAAGCAAGAGGCTGGAAAGGTAGAATTACATCGTGAAAGCCGCGAAACAAAAAGGAGCTTAGAGTTTAGCGGTTTAGTGAGGATTTTGTCGGCCTTTTTACCTGCTGTTCCAGTTGAGATAGAAACAAATTTAAACTGTAGAACCTGGAGCATTTTGTGCTTTTGCCTGCATAGTTCCCAAAACAAAGCAAGGTGACAAGGAATTCTAAAAGAGTTCAACTGAATCCGAGCATGTTAAAAGCAACATGACATCTTTAAATTTATTGCTTAATAATTAACAACGTGACATTGTAAGTGCAACACTATATCAGGCTGTGGTTTGTAGTCGCTCTTAATATAAAATTAGGATAAATAAAGAACTTTAAATATTTAATTTCAAAAACAAGCCTCATATGTTGAGAAGACCGAAATAGCTGAGTCTTGTAGTGCAAAAATTCATGCAAGCTTTAAGTGTCCAGCATAGCCCCGGAACAGATATGAAAAGTCAGCGAGCAAACGGGCCGATAAGCTGATCTACGCAACTAGCCTTTCTTTCTCTTCCTATTGTGTTCTGCCAACCAAAACCCCCAATGGACGCATTATGATATCAGACCTCCTTAGGTTCTGCAATAAGTTTCAAAGCTGATAATAGTTTCGACTGAAGAGCTATCCTATCTTGTGGGGATCGTTCATAGACAATATCTTAGTCAAAAAATGTTTTAGATTAGTTTTTGATGTTGTCGCGTTAGCCTAGGTATACTGACCGCTTCAAAGCATAAAACTTATTTCGAACATGATAACAAGTAACAAAAGCGATGCATGTTCAATAAAACTGTCATTACGATTCACAGGGTTATCGAGCGTCAAGGGCATGAGGGTGATGGACAAGGGTGTAGATCAGCGGGTAGTCGGCTGAGGCACCAACTAGGAACAGTGTGCATGTGCACAATAACTTTATCTAAATAGATACAGGACCAGCGCTACCCACTATTGGCCGCGACGTAGCAAACCCCAGTCTGGATTGTAGATAAACCGTGCTTGCCAAGTAATACTTAACAGAAACCATGTCTGCTGATCACCAACCAACAAGATGTAAACTGCTGCTAAGTAAGCCCAGAAGGCTCCCCACTTGTGCATGTTTTCGTGTTGGGATATGTTTGCGCTTGAGCCGCGACAATAACCTGAACTCTCTCTCTCTCTTGACTTAACATTGATTTAACACGACTAAAGGGGGTTTTTAGACGTTTTGAATATTTTATTATTTTTACTAAAATATTGTTTAAAACATTTCTTAAACGATGGGATAGTTTTCGGATTATAATTATTGCCAATATCATATTCGATTTGCAAAATTAAGAGTATATTCTACTAATGCACCGGCGCGGTGTATTAATTTTATTTTTTGTGCCATGATTAGTTGCCGACGCGCTCCAATGTTAAAAATATAATTTTAATGTCTTTTAAAAAAAATAATTTAGTCGACAGTGAAGCGCTTTTTAAGAGTACATGAGACCAGTAATTTTTTAAAGTTACTCAAGTATTCAAGCATAAAGGATACTCAAAAGTATAAGTTTACTTTAGTAAATTATTCAAATAATATTCAAGAAACACATGAGTTGAAATTTGAGATCTTGAAAATTAGACAGTAAAAATTAAAGTTTAAAAAAGTTTTTTTTAGCTTTTAATATCAAAGACAATTTTTACATGGAAATTGGCTGATCAGCCTTCAAGAGGGTGCATTTTAAAACCAGGCTGCAAAAGCCTCAAAAATCAGGGGAGAGATTGCAGAAAGGCAGGATTTAGCGACGCTGATGTTGTCGCGACTTGAATCCTCCGAAACGTCGACATGGGACCGAGTAGTGCAGAGGAGAGTTGGAAGCTGTTAAGACCAAGTGGAGTGAAATTTGTACAATAAGTTGCGCACTCGCCGCGAAGTGTACGCAATTTGGCTCTGGTTACATGCAACAGCTGAAGTCTCATCACTCTTACAATCTGTTGACTTATAATCGCATTAATCTGCTGGCATAGTATTAATCCCCAATTGTGGCCAATACTTCATTTGCGCGCTGTTCAACCACCGTACATAGCAAACTAGGAACCTCTCACAATTGCGAGAACTGCTCATGACGGTAACTCGTATCTAGAGTTTGTAATTTAGACAGTGATTCAAATAGGTAACACCAAGTAGGAGACGGTAACCTCGACGTCTCTTCGCATATTGGTGCAGGTTGCGGTCTAAACCATTCTGTTCAGCCGTTCTGCGGCTGACTTTTAATGAAAACTTAAACTCCAAGACTTTGTTGATTTCGGCCCCTTTAACCATGATTCCAGATGGCTTTTATTTTCTAAGTTAATAAGCAGTCTTCTTTTAGTCTGGTTAAAATCTCAAACAGTTTGGGTATGAGCTAGACAGCCATGGACCTTGTTCCAAAACCAAAGCCCGAACCTGAAAGCATTTGAAGCAGATTGAAATCGGAACGCTTTCGTGTTTTCCCCCTAACGTTCTAATTTGCTAGAACAGAACGTCAAAGCGCATTTTCATCTATTGATTATGTCTGTTGTTGCAAGCACACAAGAAGCTGCGTTTGAATGAGGGGCAGCCATACTGCCTTGTCGCACACAAGTTGGGAGGAAGACGGCTTGAAATTTGTATCCTGAGAACATGAGCCTCATTCGAGCTGACCGGCATCATGTCTTTTTCGAAAGATTGAGGATGAAGTCGATCAAATGCAAACGAGTTTGTTTGCAAATCGAATTGCCCTCATGGGGACAAAACCGGTCGAATTCTGTTCCTTATCCGAACAAATCGATGGAAAAAGATTTGAATTTTTGAATTTTACTTGCTAAATGGCACAACCGTTAGCCAATAGGCATGCATCAAAATGACACTCAGCTAATTACTACATTAATCATCAAAATAGCTGGTTTGTTTTTAAACAAACGAAAACTTTGCTGCAAACCTGTTCAACAAGTCATTATGTCGTACTTGATTAATTGCTATTAGGTTTTAATTCTTACCTTGAAAGTCGACCCCAATCAAAGAGAAAGAGAGCAAGTTGACTAGAGTCGCTCTTTGGCATCAATGAAGGGTTCGGCTTGCACAAGTTGAAGACAGTCTGTTGGTTGCTTTAAATTTGGATAACTGCATCCCAAACTAGTTGCAACTGATCGACACTAGCTTGTGTTGTCAGTTTGTTCAAGTCGACTTGTACCCAGTCAGCTTGTACCGATTGAGTCCTATCAACACACTGCTGACGCAATTCAGCACTACGCTAGTGACTCGACCTGATTGTGCGTCCAAACGTTTGATTTGTTTTTCAAAATGCCGGCTTAAATTGCCACATAAAATTCCGTATCGTCAAATCGTTTACTTTATTTGTAGTGTCAAGTTTACAGGTAATTTCGGTTTTACTCAAAAAGTGCATCTTCATGAAGCCCTTAATTTGTTCGGTCAAGAAATTGCATACAACTTAAAAGTTTATAATTGATGAGAGGTTGTGTAATAAACGTTTCACTAGGTAAACAAGCATCTATCGGGAAATGTTCTAGTTTTGAAAACATTCAAAATCTTTATTATCAATATAAAAAGCAGCCCTTTTCTCCCATCTTCAGCGTCGTCTTGAAAGCTGGCTTCGATTTAACTTGAAAAAACAAAATATCCACACACTCTTTGATCGTTCTACATCTAAGACAAAGCATACTTGATAGATCAGCTTAGACCCCCCAGCTGATTGGTCGGAGAGAAGGAACAGAAACAGTGGGCAGGATTGTCTCGATTTGAACTTTATAGATCAAAACAATGTTTGCTTCTTGAATCCGACTCGTCGCCCAAGTCAAAACAAACCTGACTAGCTGCCTCGGCAATCAAGGAAACAAACAACCCGGCTTGTTTGATGATTTTGAAAGGGAACGCGGAAATGGTGTGCGTCTTATTTGGAAGTTCTGCTGCTTCGTCAAACGTCAGCGGGTGATGAGTGTGGCGAAACTTCGAAACAACTGCTCACGTGGCTCTCGAATGCAGATTGGGCCAGAAGGCTGCGCGGCTAGCGTCTCGATCGTTCACCTCTGAGCATCTATTCGGCTGGTCTCTTGTTTTTTCTCGATTTTTGCCCATTTTTCAAAAACTCCTTTTCTTCGTGTATTTTTTTTTGTCATTTTGATTAATTTTTTTGCATTAGCAGAGGATGCAAAACTTCCAAACAATCGTTACAGTTCATCTCCTCGCTTCTTAGTTTTGAATAATAATCTGCAGTTTACGAAAACTCTTCACTCCTCACCCAATTTAAAATTGATATGCCTCTGTTGGTTTATTTTTTTGTTTCAATTCAAAACCAATCGAGCGGAACCTCCCGCAAGACAAACTTTAAAATTATCCTTATAAATTTGACGAACTTTGATCGCCTATTTTGTTACAGAACATCAAAATAGCTCATTTTGAGGGTCGAAGCCGGTCAGAGAAAAAAAAGGGTAATCGTGGGTTTTTTTTATAATTTTTCAAGCGGAAAATTCAATAACTACAAATTCGAACAAAAAGTTGCATTTTTGCATGTAAATACAACAATTTATTTTTCTTAAAAAAAAAAAGTCCAATTTAAAAATTCTAATCACTTCTATGGCCTCATAAAAATCAAGCCTAAAACTAGTTTTATTTTAAGCAACAATTAAATTTTAAATCTATCGCAAAATTTGTTTGTTTTGTTAAAATAATTTTAAAATAATTTTTTTACTTCAAAATCGATCACTTTTTAATATGGTTTTAATTTTGATTGAGACATTGAAATAAATTTAGTTTTAATTGCTATTCTAGGGCACATTAATACTGTTGTCGGCGAAACGTCAGGAGGCAGAAGTATTTGTGTAGAACTAAGCGGTCATAAACCGCTCAATGAACTCATGTGCTTTTTTTTGTTCTAAAATTCAGCACAAATCTTTAGTTGACTCGTTGTCCGGAAGCATTTCGATGGAAGCGCCGACGTAAGTGGTTAGAACTAAAAGATGGATATTCAGCAGGATTCTAACTTAATTGATCGTAATCAGTAACAGCCGCACGCCGTGACAAAGTGTTTAAAATCAATTAAGAAAGAGATCTTTGTTTGTGCGACTTATGTCCGAATAGTTTGGTAGCCTAGTGACACGAATGAGCTCGCCAAAGGAAAACGTGCGTAGTGGGAGGATTTCCGAATTCATCGTGGGTGCGCGCAGCAGGTTTGAGTGAAGTGCGCGACTAAGCAGAGAATACCGTGTAATCGCGAGCTGGCTTGGTTGCAGTTAACCAAAGGGATAAGCAGGGTTCAGACCTTCTATCCGCTTACAAGATTATGCTTCGTGTCAGTGGTGGCCAACTTTGAGCCCTGGAATCATATCCTTCCTTGAGCTAAAGACCTTTGCAAAAGTAATAAGAAAAATAATTTAAGCCTGTGACTTAACCAATTCGGTCTGGTGGAATACATAGTAAATGATTAATTCACGACTTAAAAGGCAATTTTATTTTTGGTTTGCTCACGGGCATCACAGATCAAATTCCTATAGAACATCAATTAGTGTTGTTTTAACTTTGTCTCTTTGGATCTGAACAAATTCTTCAAAGACCTACAAGGCTGGGTTTTGTTGGACTAGGTGCGGTAGAAACATGTTTCTTGCTTGTTGTGCTGACGAATAGCATAGTTTTGGTGTGTCAGAAGAAGCTGTTGCAGACAACAAAACTTGTTCTGTTTACAATTTACACGATATGAATCAGTACGAAGTCGACAGATTCGGGTCGATGCGACTTTCATGAACTTGTACGATGCGTGTTTTGAGTTCAAAAGATAAAGAAGCTCGAACATAGTTTAATTTGTTCCAGCTGATCAGGACATTGTTCTATTTTTGGACTAAAATCAAAGCGCATTCTTGAGACAGGCCTGTTGTGCTATTTAGTTAACGAGAAGAAAACACACTTTACAGCTGGTTGGGTGTCAAAGTGCGGCAACTTCAATGTAATCAAGATTCTTGAAAGAGACGCCAATCACAAGAACAAAAGTCGGACAACACCACCTGATTT
>JACCHV010000456.1:0-11806 GCA_018907245.1 Eupristina koningsbergeri
ACGTTATCATTATTATAAGCAAAATTATAATGCACTCGAAAGTGCATTTAACAACTTACATTTGAAAAATCTTCTGGATTTTGATTCAAATAATCGAAAATGCATTTTAATTGCATCTTTTTGAGACTATAATATATCTCGTTTTTTAACATTATAAACTGCATTAAACTAAGATTATATACTTGAAATTTAAATTGTCTTATTTATAAGCAAAATTATAATGCACTCGCAAGTGCATTTAACAACTTTCATTTGAAAAACCTTCTGGATTTTGATTCAAATAATCGAAAATGCATTTTAATTGCATCTTTTTGAGAATATAATATATCTTGCTTTATACATAATAAAATTCATTAAACTAAGATTTGAGCATTAAAAATCACGTTATCATTATTATAAGCAAAATTATAATGCACTCGAAAGTGCATTTAACAACTTACATTTGAAAAATCTTCTGGATTTTGATTCAAATAATCGAAAATGCATTTTAATTGCATCTTTTTGAGACTATAATATATCTCGTTTTTTAATATTATAAAGTGCATTAAACTAAGATTATATCCTTGAAATTTGAATTGTCTTAATTATAAGAAAAATTATAATGCACTCACAAGTGCATTTAACAACTAACATTTGAAAAACCTTCTGGATTTTGATTCACATAATCGAAAATGCATTTTAATTGCATCTTTTTGAGACTATAATATATCTCGTTTTTTAACATTATAAAGTGCATTAAACTAAGATTATATCCTTGAAATTTAAATTGTCTTATTTATAAGCAAAATTATAATGCACTCACAAATGCATTTAACAACTTACTTTTGAAAAACCTGCTGGATTTTGATTCAAATAATCGAAAATGCATTTTAATTGCATCTTTTTGAGACTATAATATATCTCGTTTTTTAACATTATAAACTGCATTAAACTAAGATTATATACTTGAAATTTAAATTGTCTTATTTATAAGCAAAATTATAATGCACTCGCAAGTGCATTTAACAAATTACATTTGAAAAACCTTCTGGATTTTGATTCAAATAATCGAAAATGCATTTTAATTGCATCTTTTTGAGAATATAATATATCTCGTTTTTTAACATTATAAAGTGCATTAAACTAAGATTATATCCTTGAAATATAAATTGTCTTAATTATATGGAAAATTATAATGCACACACAAGTGCATTTAACAACTTACATTTGAAAAACCTTTTGGATTTTGATTCAAATAATCGAAAATGCATTTTAATTGCATCTTTTTGAGAATATAATATATCTCGTTTTTTAACATTATAAAGTGCATTAAACTAAGATTATAACCTTGAAATTTAAATTGTCTTAATTATAAGCAAAATTACAATGCACTCACAAGTGCATTTAACAACTTACATTTAAAAAACCTCCTGGATTTTTATTTAAATGTTCAGAAATGCATTTTAATTGCATCATTTTGAGACTAAAATATATCTTGCTTTTTACATAATAAAGTGCATTAAACTAAGATTTTAGCTTTAAAAATCACATTATCATATTATAAGCAAAATTATAATGCACTCACAAGTATATTCAACAACTTACATTTAAAAAACCTACTGGATTTTTATTTAAATATTCAGAAATGCATTTTAATTGCATCATTTTGAGACTAAAATATATCTTGCTTTTTTTCATTATAAAGCGCATTAAACTTAGTTTTTAGCTTCAAAAATCACATTATCATTATTATAAGCAAAATTATTATGCACTCACAAGTGTATTAAACATCTTACATTAAAAAAACCTCCTGAATTTAAATTCCAATTTTCAAAAAAGGATTTTAATTGCATCTTTTTGAGAATATAATATATCTCGTTTTTTAACATTATAAAGTGCATTAAACTAAGATTATATCCTTGAAATTTTAATTGTCTTAATTATAAGCAAAATTATAATGCACTCACAAGTGCATTTAACAACTTACATTTAAAAAACCTCCTGGATTTTTATTTAAATGTTCAGAAATGCATTTTAATTGCATCATTTTGAGACTAAAATATATCTTGCTTTTTACATAATAAAGTGCATTAAACTAAGATTTTAGCTTTAAAAATCACATTATCATATTATAAGCAAAATTATAATGCACTCACAAGTGTATTCAACAACTTACATTTAAAAAACCTACTGGATTTTTATTTAAATATTCAGAAATGCATTTTAATTGCATCATTTTGAGACTAAAATATATCTTGCTTTTTTTCATTATAAAGCGCATTAAACTAAGTTTTTAGCTTCAAAAATCACATTATCATTATTATAAGCAAAATTATTATGCACTCACAAGTGCATTTAACAACTTACATTTGAAAAACCTTCTGGATTTTGATTCAAATAATCAAAAATGCATTTTAATTGCATCTTTTTGAGACTATAATATATCTCGTTTTTTAACATTATAAAGTGCATTAAACTAAGATTATATCCTTGAAATTTGAATTGTCTTAATTATAAGCAAAATTTTATGCACTCACAAGTGCATTTAACAACTTACATTTGAAAAACCTTTTGGATTTTGATTCAAATAATCGAAAATGCATTTTAATTGCATCTTTTTGAGACTATAATATATCTCATTTTTAACATTATAAAGTGCATTAAACTAAGATTATATCCTTGAAATTTAAATTGTCTTAATTATAAGCAAAATTATAATGCACTCACAAGTGCATTTAACAACTTACATTCGAAAAACCTTCTGGATTTTGATTCAAATAATCGAAAATGCATTTTAATTGCATCTTTTTGACAATATAATATATCTCGTTTTTTAACATTATAAAGTGCATTAAACTAAGATTATAACCTTGAAATTTAAATTGTCTTAATTATAAGCAAAATTACAATGCACTCACAAGTGCATTTAACAACTTACATTTAAAAAACCTTCTGAATTTTGATTCAAATAATCAATAATGCATTTTAATTGCATCATTTTGAAACTATAATATACGTTTCTTTTTACATTATAAATTTCATTAAACTAAGATTGTATCCTTGAAATTGAACTTGTCTTAATTCTATGCAATTTTATTATGCACTCACAAGTGCATTTAACAATTTACATTTAAAAAACCCCCTGAATTTAAATTCCATTTTTCAATAAAGCATTTTAATTGCATCATTTTTAGACTAAAATATATCTTGCTGTTTAGATTATAAAGTGCATTAAACTAAGATTTTAGCTTCAAAAATCACATTATCATTATTATAAGTGTAAAGGAGGCGGACCATGAATTTCGAATGAGGGTGGGACGCCCCGCCCGTCGACCCTGTCCGGCGAGTCGGCACAAGCCGTATGCGCTCTACCCATGTGGCCGAGACCTGGGTTTATGAAGGCCGACCGGGAAGTAAACCCAGCGGGGCCGGGAAACAATTTAGTTCGCCCAGCCTCGATAGATTTACAAGCAATAGGAGGTACGTGGACGCGCGTACCTCAACGGCTAATAAATGGGTGAGTTAGAGACCCGGGTTCGACGGCGACGGGGCGATCGTAATTGGACCAATATTTGCGCCCCGCGTGCGAAAAATTCGGAAATTAAGCTTAAGAGTAGACGTAAGATAATTGTATTCTTAGATTGTATGGCTTTTTTCCCTCCGTCGGCCCGCGGAGGTTTTTTATGCCTAGGTAGTATAAAACTAAAATTAGAAGCACGACAGCTGCTCCGACCTGAGCCGCTAAGCGGCCAAGAGCGGGGTCCGAGCACGTGCGACCACTGCGCCCCGCGGCCACCGCCTCCGCCGAGCCGGGTAACGGAGTAGCTGGGAAATCTAAAAATTGTTTAAAAATTGTAAGTGATGGCGATTTTGGAAGAGGGGGAAAAGGCGAGGGACAGATAAATACGGGATCTCATCACCTGAGAAGGAGACTTTTTGTTTGGTCTCGATCATTCTCGCACCAATCGAGCTATCGTCTTAACCTCCTGCTCTCAAGATCGCGCATCGCACCGATCTAGTTGTGTGGAATAAACTGGGCATTCAATAAAATAAAAACGATTTCAAATAGTATAACCTCCATTATTGCGGAGTAATTATTCTCCCGAATAACTCCTCCCTCCCAACATACACCCGTCCTTATCCCGTGTCAGTGCAATACAAAACTGGTGCCGAAACCCGGGAACATTTTGAACTGTGAAACACTGTGCACGGAGTTTGAAAGTGAGCATTGTTCGAGGTGATAGTGCAAAAATGCCACGAAGGAGCACCCGTGCCGTCTGCAGAGCATTTGACGACGCACCACCAACGAAAAGGCGGAGGGAGGCTGTGCGTGACTCAGCGCCAATACGACCGCGGTCGTCAACATCCAACCTGGACCTAGCCAGCGCATCGTCGCCGATCGGGCCGCAACCAAGTGGCGACATCATCCTGAGATCCACGCTGAGGAACCTACCGATGCTAACCAGCGAGCAGGGCGACGAGCCGTATGACCTTCGAGTCGCGTCCAGGCAGCGAGAACAGGAAGTGATGCCGCCGAATTCTACCACCCTGGACACACCCTTGATCAGCCTAACATCGCCGGCAGCGAGAGCAGCATCAGCGACGGAGGACTGGCGGCACAGCACAGCGGTGATGTACCCTAATAATAGTTCTACTGAGCGCGCATCTAGCGAGCGTCTAGCGAGATCGATCGAAAGATCGGTAACGGTTATCGAAGAAAATTCGGCAATTGGCGGAAACTCGCGGCTAATCAATCGGCTAACCAGCGCGAAAGAGTTGCCGAGCTTCTCAGGCAACCTCCTGGAATGGGCGAACTTCAAGGAGGCGTTTTACTTGACCTCCGAATTAGGGGAGTATAATGAGCGCGAGAATTTCGCGCGATTATTCAACGCGCTTAAAGGAGAAGCGCGAGAAATAGTTGGCGCTATGTTGACCTCAACGCGTGACGCCGACGCGATTATGCGAGTATTAGAGTTATATTACGGAAACAAGAGTGCCGTAGCAGACAAACTATTCGCCGATTTGAAGGCGTTGCCATCACTAGAGTCGGGAAAAATAAACATAATACAATTAGCGGCAAAGGTGCAGAATGCAACAACGGCCTTTAAATCTAATGAATTGATCGGATATCTACACTCGCGAGACCTAACACATGCGATCGCGAAGAAACTACCGGTCGCAATGATCTACGCGTATAATCGGCACGCGATGAGCGTGGCGGAGCATAAACCGGAATTGGAGAAGTTATGCGATTTCCTGTTTGATGAAGCGAAGTGCGCGGCAAACAGCGGCATAAATGTTTTCTGGACAACTTCGACGACGCGCGTTTCAAACACTAAGGGTAATGGGAAAAAGGGGTCCCGTTATGTGTATTTAGCGGAGGCGTCAGCGACGGATCCGGTGATGGACAACGAATTACAGCCAGAAGCGCGAGTTGAAGCAAAAAAGGGTTCTTGCTGTATATGTGACAGCGCGAGTCACATCATACTTAAATGTGAGCGATTTTTGAATGCATCGAGTCATGAGCGCTTCGGCCTGGCGAAGAAGCATCGACTGTGTTATGTCTGCTTAAGACCGGGACACGTGAAATTTAATTGCAAAAAGGTGAAGGATTGCGCTCGTTGCGGCGGTTTGCATCACTCTTTGTTGCATAAACGACGGGAAACAGACAAGACATCACATGAACGACCGTCGAGACGAGACAAGAAACGCGAAGCACGCGGTCGAAGGCGATCACGCGCGAGTGAACGCTCACGCAACAATGACCGCTCGCGCACGAATGAGCGGTCGCAAGTCCGCGATTCGTCGGACAAAGATAAAGACTTGTGACTAGGCGAAGTATTATTGAAAATAATTCCGATATGCGTAATAGGTAAATTGCGCGATTTAAAAACATATGCGTTGTTAGATGAGGGTTCAACGGTAACCCTTATCGATAAAAATTTGGCTAGAGCAGTAGGCGCGAGGGGTACCCCCGCGAATCTGGAAATTAAAGGGTTAGGTGCGGACGTGATGAAAGTCGCGAGCGAGAAGGTTAACCTTACCGTAACCGGCTGCGCTGAGCATCCTAACCGGAGGAAGAACTATAATTTAAAGGGCGCGGTGATGGTGGAAAATCTAAAGCTTCCCGAACAGACGATACCCCACGAGGTCGCGAGCGCGTTAGAAAAGATCTCCGAGAAGATTAAGGTGGCATCTTATGAGAAAGCAACGCCCGCGATACTTATAGGTCAAGATAATTGGAATTTGATTATAACGCGAGAATACCATAGCACGGACTCGAGATTAGCGGTTTCACGGTGCCTTCTCGGTTGGACAGCACACGGGCCATTGGAAGAAAATGCGCGGATTGATAAAAATCGGGAAGTATGGCAAATTAAATCCCAGAGCGCGGAAAAGACACCCGTCGGGGCAAAGGAAGAAACGTGGGACCGTCTAATAAAGGAGTATTTCGAATTAGAAAGTGTGGGCGTGAATGAGTCGCGTGGCAAATGTGGTAGGGATGCGCGCGCGGTGGAAATCTTAGAAAAAACAACCAAGTTTAACGGTCATGAATGAGAAACGGGCCTATTATGGAAAAAAGTAGCCGCGCCAGTAACCAATGGAAGGGAGACGGCGGAAAAACGACTATTTTCATTAGAAAAACGGTTAGACCGCGACCCGACGTACGCGAAACTGTATTACGGGGAGATGAGAAGATTTCTCGAGTGCGGGTACGCAAAAGGGGTTAACGATCCGGCCGCGGGCGCGAGGAAATGGTATCTGCCGCATTTCGGGGTAACTAATATCAACAAGCCGGGAAAAATACGGCTCGTTTTCGACGCGGCGGCTAGATCCCGCGGGGTCAGCCTCAACGACCAACTTGAGGCTGGACCGGATCTATTAAAGTCCCTTCCCGGAATATTAATACGATTTCGTCAATACGCAGTGGGGTTTAAGGGTGACATCCGCGATATGTTTTTGCGCGTTAAAATAAAGGCGGATGACGGACACGCGCAAAGATTTTTGTATCGAGGAGAAAATCGCGAGTTAAGACCGCGGGAGTATCAAATGACGAGTCTGATTTTCGGCGCAAAGTCGTCGCCGTGTAGCGCAATTTACGTAAAAAATAAAAACGCTGACAAACATAGACCCGCGTATCCGGTCGCGGCTGAAAATATAATTAATAATAGCTATATGGATGACTTTATAGCTAGCGCCGAATCGGAAGTGGAGGCCAGGAAAATAGTGTCGGAGGTAATAAAAATTAACGAACGCGCGAACTTTACGATGCACGCGTGGGCGAGCAACAGGCCTCGAATATTCGAAGGAATTACGGTTGAGAAAGCGATAAAAAAGCGATGCGCGAGATTAGATATAGGAGAAAGGGAGAAGGTTTTGGGGATGGTCTGGGATACTGATAAGGACGAATTAAAATTCAATGTATCCTTCGCCAAGCTGCAAGCCGATATCCTAGACGGAAAGCAAACACCGACGAAGCGCGAAGTGCTAAGTGTAATAATGTCGATTTTCGATCCGTTAGGTTTGATCGCGCCGTGGACCCTTCAATCTAAGGTAATCATGCAGAACCTTTGGAGGAGCGGGATAGGTTGGGATGAAAAATTAAAACAAGAAGACCTTGAATTATTTCGAGCATGGGTGAACGCGGCGCGATTGCTGCGCAAGTGTAGCGTACCGCGATGTCTAGTGAGGGAAAAGCGGGAAAATTTCGAGGCGCAACTCCATGTATTTAGCGACGCAAGTTCGGTGGCATACGCGACCACTGCGTATTTGAGATCTGTTGCGAATGACGGAAAAATAACCGTCTCCTTGGTAATGACGAAAAATCGAGTCGCTCCGTTGAAAGCAACGACGATCCCGCGACTAGAACTTCAAGCTGCGGTGTTAGGCACGAAACTAGCCAAGTTTGTCGAAAGTGAACTCGACATAAAAATCACGCGTAAGGTTTTTTGGAGCGACTCAATGGTCGTGATATCGTGGATAAGATCAGAACCGCGGACGCGACAAGCCTTTGTAGAAAATAGATTAGCCACCATCACGAGCGCAACCGATGTCGGCGACTGGCGATGGGTACCGACTAAGGAAAATCCCGCCGATTACGCGACGCGCGCGACCACAGACATCGATAATGTGAAAGCCAAATGGTTCCAGGGTCCTAGTTTTTTATATAAACCCGAATACGAATGGCCGCGAGAGATACGACCAACTGCGAGCGAAGCGGCCGAGATGAATGAGCTCGAAAGAAAAAGATCATACGTCTTTCTGACTATTTCCTCAAAAATGGAGTTTTCGGCGAAAACTAAGTTATACGGATGGCCGGGGCTCCTAAATGTTGCGCGTCGCGTAAAACGTTTTGTGCAAAAATGGATGGAAAAGACAAGGTTGAACGTTTCCCATAGCGACAAGACCGACTATGAACGATTCCTGTATTCGATTGCCCAAGATAATTCGTTTCCCCGCGAAATTTACGATTTGTCGCGCGGCAGAGACATCGCGACGGAGAGCAAAATCTTGAACCTTAACCCGTATATCGACGAACATGGTATTCTTAGAGCTGACGGACGAGCGACGGAGATACACGACAAAGGTTTCGATAATTTTCCAATAATACTGGACGGTAAGCACGAGACGACGCGACTACTTGTAAAAAAATACCACTACAGATACCATCACGGAAGCAACGAGACAATCCTGAACGAGCTTCGTCAAAAATTCCACATCGTAGGATTGCGTGGAGCGTTACGAAGTCTCTGCAGCAAATGCATCGGCTGCCGGCTTCTGCGAGGCAAACCGCGAGCGCCTTTGATGGGCGCACTACCCGCCGGTCGCGTCGCCCATAGAAAAGACCCTTTTCACACTGCGGCGTGGATTATTTCGGACCCATGTGGGTGAAAATAGGCCGCCGCCGCGAAAAAAGATGGGGCGTTCTATTCACGTGTCTCACGACGAGAGCCATCCATCTGGAAATCGCGACGTCCCTGAACGCCGGCTCCGCGATCATGGCGATCCAGCGGTTAGCCGCCCGTCGCGGTTGTCCGATGATCTTTTACAGCGATAATGGAACGAATTTCGCGGCCGCCGGAAAGGACTTAAAAGACGCTGTCGCGAGTATTGAATATGACAAAATAAAATCGTTCACGCGCGCGAGAAAGGTCGAAAGGCGTTTCAACCCCCCTCATGCACCCCATATGGGGGGAGCATGGGAGAGGCTTATAAGGTCGGTAAAATCTTCGCTTCACGTAATTTTCAATGGACAAATCACTACCGAAGAAATATTATATACGGTATTTACCGAGATAGAACACTCCGTAAATTCGCGGCCCCTCACCCACGTTTCCGTCGACCCTCGTGATCAGGAGGCGTTAACACCGAACCACTTTCTCATAGGAACCTCCTCCGGCGAAATGAATCTAGGAAAATATGACATCACCGGGTTATGCGTCCGCCGACAATGGCAACTAGCACAAAAATTCGCGGACGCATTCTGGAAACGCTGGATCCGCGAGTACTTACCTAATCTAATAACCAGAAGCAAATGGAATAGGAGGTCGGAAGCAATAGAGATAGGCGATATAGTGATGGTCATAGATTTCCAGGCGCCGCGAAATACCTGGATCAAAGGATCGGTCATAAGCGTACACCCCGGTAAGGACGGTCAAGTTCGAGTCATCGAGGTGAAGACCCCGCATGGTACACTGAAACGCCCGAGTCACAAAATAATTAAGCTGGCTAATAAGGTAGCGGTACAAAATTAAGGAATTTTGCACGGGGGGAGGATGTAAAGGAGGCGGACCATGAATTTCGAATGAGGGTGGGACGCCCCGCCCGTCGACCCTGTCCGGCGAGTCGGCACAAGCCGTATGCGCTCTACCCATGTGGCCGAGACCTGGGTTTATGAAGGCCGACCGGGAAGTAAACCCAGCGGGGCCGGGAAACAATTTAGTTCGCCCAGCCTCGATAGATTTACAAGCAATAGGAGGTACGTGGACGCGCGTACCTCAACGGCTAATAAATGGGTGAGTTAGAGACCCGGGTTCGACGGCGACGGGGCGATCGTAATTGGACCAATATTTGCGCCCCGCGTGCGAAAAATTCGGAAATTAAGCTTAAGAGTAGACGTAAGATAATTGTATTCTTAGATTGTATGGCTTTTTTCCCTCCGTCGGCCCGCGGAGGTTTTTTATGCCTAGGTAGTATAAAACTAAAATTAGAAGCACGACAGCTGCTCCGACCTGAGCCGCTAAGCGGCCAAGAGCGGGGTCCGAGCACGTGCGACCACTGCGCCCCGCGGCCACCGCCTCCGCCGAGCCGGGTAACGGAGTAGCTGGGAAATCTAAAAATTGTTTAAAAATTGTAAGTGATGGCGATTTTGGAAGAGGGGGAAAAGGCGAGGGACAGATAAATACGGGATCTCATCACCTGAGAAGGAGACTTTTTGTTTGGTCTCGATCATTCTCGCACCAATCGAGCTATCGTCTTAACCTCCTGCTCTCAAGATCGCGCATCGCACCGATCTAGTTGTGTGGAATAAACTGGGCATTCAATAAAATAAAAACGATTTCAAATAGTATAACCTCCATTATTGCGGAGTAATTATTCTCCCGAAAAACTCCTCCCTCCCAACATACACCCGTCCTTATCCCGTGTCAGTGCAATACAATAAGCAAATTTATAATGTACTCACATGTGTATTAAACATCTTACATTAAAAAAACCTCCTGAATTTAAATTCCAATTTTCAAAAAAGGATTTTAATTGCATCTTTTTGAGACTATAATATATCTCGTTTTTTAACATTATAAATTTCATTAAACTAACATTATATCCTTGAAATTAAACTTGTCTTAATTCTATGCAACTTTATTATTCACTCACAAGTGCATTTAACAATTTACATTTAAAAAACCTACTGGATTTTTATTTAAATATTCAAAAATGCATTTTAATTGCATCATTTTGAGACTAAAATATATCTTGCTTTATACATTATAAAGTTCATTAAACTAAGATTTTAGCTTCAAAAATCACATTATCATTATTATAAGCAAATTTATAATGCACTCACAAGTGCATTTAACAACTTACATTAAAAAAACCTCCAGGATTTTTATTGAAACATTCAAAAAAGCATTTTAATTGCATAATTTTGAAACTATAATATATTATGCTGTTTAGATTATAAAGTGCATTAAACTAAGATTATATCCTTGAAATTTGAATTGTCTTAATTATAAGCAAAATTATAATGCACTCACAAGTGCATTTAAAAACTTACATTTGAAAAACCTTCTGGATTTGTATTGAAATATTCGAAAATGCATTTTAATTGCATCTTTTTGAGACTATAATATATCTCGTTTTTTAACATTATAAAGTGCATTAAACTAAGATTATATCCTTGAAATTTGAATTGTCTTAATTATAAGCAAAATTATAATGCACTCGCAAGTGCATTTAACAACTTACATTTGAAAAACCTTCTGGATTTTGATACAAATAATAGAAAATGCATTTTAATTGCATCTTTTTGAGAATATAATATATCTCGTTTTTTAACATTATAAAGTGCATTAAACTAAGATTATATCCTTGAAATTTAAATTGTCTTAATTATAAGCAAAATTATAATGCACACACAAGTGCATTTAACAACTTACATTTAAAAAACCTACTGGATTTTTATTTAAATGTTCAAAAATGCATTTTAATTGCATCTTTTTGAGAATATAATATATCTTGCTTTATACATTATAAAGTTCATTAAACTAAGATTTTAGCTTCAAAAATCACATTATCATTATTATAAGCAAATTTAAAATGCACTCAC
>JACCHV010000458.1:0-13757 GCA_018907245.1 Eupristina koningsbergeri
GGCTGTCAGGATAGCATTGGTTAACGTGGCAGACAAACAAAGTGACGTTCAAGGTTTAGGGGAGAGTGCGACAAAGTGAAAAACTCTTTCTTCTATTAGTGCTTACTTTCCAAACGTCTATTAACAAGGTCAACTGGAGTAACTAAGAATTGAGAATAAATCCCAAAACGCTCAAGTTGGTTGTCTGCGTTGACATCATCGTGCTATTTTTGAGCAACTAAAACGACTTTCAAAAGATACTGAACTCACTAGCCGGCGAATGCAGTAAGATGGACCTAAAAGTTGCTTAATAGGATACCTCCAAAAAACGAGCTCTAAGTCGTTCTAGAAAACATGTACATGAGTTTTTAGAAGAAAGTCCGCGACAATAAAGTGTGGTATAGTCTTTGTAACACTTACATTGCATCATAAATACTTTGTTGATTGATGATGATTTGAGGCCTAGCTGGTGAGCTCTTATTTCTAAACATGTTCTTCTTGTGCACGAGTTCGGATGCAGCGATATATTTCTTGTAAGACGAAGAAATCCAGTGACAGTCGAACGCAGCTGCATGCACTGCACTCTAATGGGGTATGCTGCCCCAAACGGTGACGGCGTTCACCCAGAGAAGAAGAAACTGCCCCTGGTCGGATTCACACCCAACTCTGCGCACTTGCTCAAGGAGATCACACATCCACGCCGTCAGCCGACTACAGAGTAGGCAAGAAAGAACCCGCAGTTTAGCGGCTCGTGATTATCATAATGTCCAAGTATGGTTAATGATTGTTTATGGTAAATATACATACAAACATATAAATAAAAGTGTTACAAATTCTAACAATAGCACCGGTGAATGAAACAATAAGATACGTGAAACTGCTACGTTGAGGAGTCATCAGAAGTAGTTTTGTCTGAGATGGAGCACACATGGAGACTTGTATGGTTGAGATGTTGGTAGAGACTTGTATGGTTGAGATGCTGGTAGAGACTTGTATGGTTGAGATGTTGGTAGAGACTTGTATGGTTGAGATGTTGGTAGAGATTTGTTTGAGATGCTGGTAGAGGTAGAGACTTGTCTGATTGAGGAGTCGCTGGAGCTACGACCGTCATCAAGTACTTTGAGTGTTGGGCTTCACAACGTCGGCTACGTGCTGATCCACAAACATTGCTGCCAATTCAAGGATACCGAGACGCTGAGATCTTGTCGTGAGTGAATCGAATGACTTGCGTATCTCGTTAGACATTTCTAGGTAGCTCATCTTTCCACGCTCTTTCACGAGTTGTCGACAAAAGCTTCTTATCTGTTGGATAGCGTTTGAGTCGAATAAGCGTTGCTCTACAGCAGCTATGGCCCGTTGTCGTTCAGCACCTGAAAAAGTGATGCTTAACTTCAATCCAAGTGTCGGCTTTTAGGTGTGATTTAAAAAATTTTACTCGTGCACCGAGATCCCAAGTGCGAGCAAGGACGGCCCAGCTTAGCTGCTGTCACTGGTGGCTGCTACCCCGTAGGTCGAGAGCAACGTGCCGTTTTTGTGAGCCAGCTGCATGCAGCCCGGCTCGAACCCCAGCACGCAGTTTGCTGTTTTCCAAGTGAACACTTCTGCTACTCAACTAAGCACACCCTAGTGATCCGGATTGACTAATGAATTGCGCGCTTCGATATTTCAATCTGCATTCCAGCTGTTGAAGTACCAGTGAACCGGCAGTTTAAGGCTGGCTTTGACAGCTGGAACGTTTCTATTCGTAGCCCACTTGCGTTGCAGCAAATGTCTTCAGTGCTTAGCCCAGGTCTCGAAAGCGGAGCAAGACCCAGCAACAGATGGTTTACCCACGACTTACTCCATGCTACTTGTTTAACTCGCTTAGCACATTCAAAGAAACAACTCAATACGGGGATGCGATCAAAATCAACTTTAAAATATATTGAAAACCACCAACCTAGTGTTAAGCTCTCGTCGACCTGACTGCTCATGCCGAGGTCTTGACTTCCACTTGATTCGATGGCGTCAAGGAGGTCTTCGCGGTGATATGACATTCTAAAAACAGCATGTAGGTGGTTGAAAGCTAGTTACACGATTGAACAACTTCAACGCGAAAAGAATAAAGACAGAAGACGCGTCGGATCTGTCGAGCAAGTGTAATGCGGACTGATTGCCTGTTAAAGCGGATGTGGCATGCAATGCGCTATCCCACGCCATATTTGCGCGTCAAATGAAGTGACAACACAGGTCACCATCTCGAAACAGGAGTGCGGTCATGAGAGCCAGAGGAAAACGGACTATGATCGTTCCGCCCCCTACTCTCTAATGCGATCCTTGCCCTAAAACGCAAGTGCCACGCAGTGGACACACACTGCTGTCCGAAGTTCCTTTAACAAGATCAACTGGCTCAAAGGCTAGCGCAGCGCACATCAGAAGGATGATAACTTAGTGAGCGTTCACACGCAGCCACACATTATCCCGGCATTTGAGTAGATCAGCAGGAAAGAGCGGCCTGCATGGATCAACAGCCCTCCAAACAAGGAACTGTGGAGAGGAAAGGGTCTGGGCTAGTGACAAGTAATTGTTGTGTCACTGTCTGTTTCAATCAATATAGGAAATGAATAATAAAGAAGTCGAATAGCATAGGAACGGCCATCCAGCCTGTACATCGTGTCGTCAGCTCACTGCTTGAAAATTCACGTCGCACGTACAAAGTTACTTTGAAGTATGAACGTTCTCCTCTCTGTAGCCTTCAAGCAGAACCAAACTAAAAGCCACGACTAAAGCCTCCACGAGTCTACCACGCAGGCAGACTCATCTAATGTTGAGTGCGTTCGTTCGATTGTCGTTGGGTATCATCTGGTATCAATTATAGCGCTGTGTTACCTGACTATTGTCTACCAGCTTCTACCATCTTCTGACCTGGTTCCACATTCATACAAAGAATACAACAGCACCCTTCTTGACTCACAAACAACGAATATGAAACAGGGTAGTGTCGACAAACCTTTAAAACTCGAATGTTTGGAGAGCCTCGAGCGGATCTCGGGTCATGGCAAATCTGTGTTTAGTGCTAGCACTCTCATCGAACCCGTAAAATTAGTTTCTGTTGATTGGACAAGGTCAGAAAGTTGATTGTTTGAACACTGCCAACCACAACTATTATGTGTGAAAGCCTTTGTCCTCTCTTTATCCCAGCCATGATTGCGCCGGCAAAAGAGGGATTATAGACCTGCAGGAGGGCTGTTGACTGCGCGAGCAGCTAACCCATAACAAATCACTTAGGTGCCCAGCTCTATATTCAAGGAATCGCACGACAAAGTTGGTATATACATACTCAAAAACAATCGTAAAGTTAGTTTGAGTTTCGACTCAGTTTATCTGTGGTCGGATATCTGAAATTTTGGGCCGCTTTGTCGATTCGACAAAGCAAATATCTTTTCGTCATCCTGAAGTGTATCTGACTACAATACATCGTTATGATAACCTTGCCTACCCATCACTGCCGTATTTCACTTAAGCATAAATGACCAGCTGATGCTACCAGTTGCGTTTACGCTCTGTTTGTGCACCATCATTAACGATGTTTTCATGTCAAAACTGTATTTCAAATCTCGATTACAAACTAGACTAAACAGCGGATGCATTTGTGAATCCAAACTGCCGATTTTAACAGAAATGCAAGCCAAGTAGCAACAGCAATCAGCTTGCAGAGATCGCGTTTGTAGGCCATCGCATCTCTAATACCGACAGAGTGACGCCAGCAAGATGTCTAAAAACTGGATGCCGAAGCACAGCCGAGATGGTCTTGATTCCTAGCAAACGCTGTTTCTACCTTTGACAATGCTAACTGGTTCATCGATCTGTGAACAATACGCTTTAGTAAAGGTTCAATCATTTCATCCTATTAGTCAAAACTGTTCCTTATCACAGCTAGGATTCGTTTTCGCGAGAAATCGCGACAGCACTGCGAGAGAGAAAACGAGAATAGCAGAGATCGCTGATGAAAATTTTTGCTTCAGAGATTCAGAGCAGCGAACCCATAAATTTCGACTCAACTGCTAGAATATATTGATCACGGATTAGAAGACGTCGACGGGCACAGGTCAGCAAGGCAAGCTGGATCTAACCCCCGAGAGTACTAAAGAAGAGCCGACAGAGCCTTGCTCTCGCAGTCCAACGGTACAGAAGCTGGTCACCACATGTAAACCCAGTGCACTGCTGTGTTCCCTGAAGGGGAAGTAGTAAAGCGGATGATTGCAGCCCCGCAAAAGCTCTTAAGACAGACAAGAGTACAAGAAATCTCTGCTCGCCGTTCAGTTACCCCGACTGGTCTTCCGGTTCACAAGCCATGTCGCGGAGGTGCTCAGCTGAATTGACCATCAAGATCTTGGAGATTGGTCACTAGTAGGATCGTTCGGCCTACTAGGGTATGACAACTTGTGGAGAAGGGAGAACCCGTAAGGGAGTTCTCCCGAAATTGTAATCGGAGCGAAGGATGAACTACTCGGCTGCTTCAAGCTCATTTTTCGCTCGCACGTTCTTTGTCGCAAGCCTAGGGAATTTCAGTGGCGACATAAAGAGTTGGGATGAGTTTTGACTCAGGGTCTCTGTAGTTGAGCAATAGAAATTTTGGGATGTCTTGCCGGTACAATACGACTAGTGACTAGGTGGGGATGTGACGTTGTTGAGGCATATATGCTTTGTAACAAGCTGCATCTTGACTGTCAAGCTGCTTATGGGTAGGTGTTGAGGATAGAGCCACCCGCTCTTAATTCATGACGTCAAGAGAGCTTTTGATACTATCAGGTTTGAGGCGATTTGAAGGCCTCTGAAGATAATAAACATATTTACAGACAATATCAAATCGACTCAGAAACTTTAAACAGCTGGAACAGCATTGATTAATGTAGTTGGTCAGCAAGAATCATAATAATTTATTTCTAACTTAATTAATAACAAGATGATGTAGGTAAAAAGCAAACGTGACCATTTGCTCAAACTCTCAGCTTTTATTTTCCAGTCTTGGTCTGCTACCATCTTCTTAGTTTGCCGGGCGATTGCTTGGATAGCGATGTCGAGTTTAGCAGCCGTTGATTAAATCGTAATTATGAGTCATATCGTATGGGGGTCGCACCTGGCACGGAGCGTTAGCATGTTATCACGAACACAAGTCGTCTGAGCCAATGTTTGTGTAGCCAATTACAAACACTAGTCGTGCTTGTGCAGCCAACACAAACAAGAGCCATGACTCAACACTTGTGCAGTCAGCTGAAAAGATTATACCGTACTTGCTTTGAAATAAGCTCGTTTAATCACGAAGCTACTCCAGAGGTCATATAGTATCACGAATAGCAGGGTTTAGGCGACTTCAAGGAGAAGTTCCCAAGCCACAGACAGAGGGGATATACCCGACCGTCATCAAAAGGTTCAAGCAATCAGGTTTCCCTAGTGCGAACCGCATCCCCGATTCATGATTCGTACGAGTCAATCCTCATCGAGTGATGGCCCGCTCAGTCATCTTGCTTCGAAGAGCGCAACAACTTGCACGGACGCCCCGCCGACACCTTGCCCAAAGGTTTAGATGCCTACCTCAGGTATAAGGGGACGCTTTAAATCCGGAACCCCAAACCGGACCTCCGTGGTAGTTACACAACTCGGTTCTACCTCTAAAGAGGAGCCTCCTTGTCATACCTTGAACCATGGTTTAGCTTACCGAGGTGGCGAATGAATGCTTTCAAGCGCTTTATATACGCGTGCAAGCACGTTGAAGTGATGCAAATTGCGCGTCGAAAACGATGCTAATCTGAATTCCCATGACAGCTTGAATCTTAGTTATGAATGAAATTTTGAATTTAGGGCGTCCGTAGATTTACTTTCTGTTTCTAACAAATTAACCATGTTACTCAGCAAGATGCTTGCAGGAAGCTGTTTCTCGAAATTGGTATTATATGCTACCACACTTATTGCATATTGACAGAGATTTGACGACGATCACCGACTGTCATGTTATCTCTCTGCTTCTTACAGTCTACATATCTTCGCAGACATATTAGCAGCATAATCAGTGCAATAACAAGCAAAGACGGAATCGTTGATTGCTGAGCTGGACGTTGACAGTGGCTTTTCCAACAAGTCTTGTAAGAAGTTAGTCAAACGGTAGCATGGCCATTTCATCACGTGGCAGGCACTGTTAAACAGCAAATAAAATCCCAGAATTAAAAGAACGGTTTCAAATGTCAAAGCTCTACATAATCACTGTTGATCAATTTAAAAAATAAATAAAGTGCGTCGGTCAAATGCGCTAACCTAGCGCTTGGCATCGCACCGAAATAGTACTAGGACGCATGATAAAAAAGACAAGCCGAAAGACCGCATGGTTCTTTCTGTCTGCTAACCTGCTATACCCATAGAAGAGCGTCTATACGAGTGCTGATATAAACCGCGTTAAAGCTAGCCAAATTGTCTATCAGCGCCAAACCCAGTTTGGTCTGAGAGACCTAACCAACGATGTGCTCAGCCGTCGAGGATCGTTGGTTAAATTGGAAGATTGATTTAATGCTCAACTGTTGCTGCCCCATCATGGTTAAACTGGCCTTCGGGTCAGTTTTAGGGTAGTGTACGGTCAGATGGTTTCATAATGGTAAAAGCGATTAACTTCGCTGGTGTGACCCGGACTTAGCGCCATGGCTAAGGAAATGAGGGGTACGGCTTCCAGTCTCGTCCGGCGAACACCTTATAATTGCAACAAAAGCAGAAAGAGTGTCAGAAATGATGGCTCATTCTGCTTTTTTATGCCAAGAAAGTTATGTCATTGAACAACGTCGAGGCAATCGAAAGTGACATTGATTCGAAACAACTAAGACGGGTTTTAGACGCTTCAAATTTTGGCTGAAATGCTGTTTTGAAGCACGCTCTACAAGGTAGGATAGTTTTTAAATTAGATTTATTATTAACTTCAAAGTCAAATTGCAAATTAAAAGGTGTATTTAAACTAGTGCATCTTACTGTTTAAGTTTTGCAATTTACTCTGCTGTTACTTAGTTGTTAACCTTTTTAAAACTCATCTGAAGCTTATTTCTTGCCATCTAATATAGACACAAAAACTTGAGGCATACTCATTTCATATGATCGACGGATAGCAGATACGATTGAAAGACCAGCAATTAGTTAACTTATAAACAATGAATCAAATGACATGAGTAGGTGCTGATTAAACTGGCATATTATTAATTGCAACTTTACCTGAGAAGTCTGCGAAATTTAAAAGAAACTAATTTTAGAAAATCGCGGTGAGAGACAATATTTTAATCGTTCGAATTGCTGACATCAAGCTCGAATCCTATGACTTGTGATCTGAGGTTGTAGACATTAATCGACGAGCATAATGGTAATACAACGTTCTAAGTTAAATTTAATTCTCAACAATTTTACAATTATCCAAACCTAGTTTGTTTTCTAGCTCTTAGTTGTGTATATGATTCATGTTTGGTCTCAAACAATATGTTTTCTACATCGTGTTCGACTAATTCAATATCTTGATGTAGATCTGATTTATGCAAAGCCAGAATGTAATAGATAGTCCAGAAATAAATCCTGTAAACACCAGTCCAACGAACAAAATCTGCGGAAAAGACGACTTTAATGACATTGTCCCAGAACGTATAAAAGTATTTTGACAAAGTGACCAAAACATCTACAAAGAGAACCAAGACTAGTGATTTCCGAATCGAACGACATAAACCAATATGATCTTTCAACAGATCAAAGAACAAGATGACACAACAATTCTCCATGCCCATGTCTCTGGGGCTTTGATTGACGAGCGAAGCGTACGAAAGCAGACGCATAAAATCTGTTTATTAAATCTCTCAAATCGCCATTATTAACTGATAAAAGGTAAATGTGAAACTTGCAATCAACATCCACCTTCGGATTGCCACACAAAATTGACAACTGCCAGGTCTTTTGGACTTGTGAAGACAATTTTTAATGTTCATGATGGTATTTAGCGCTAGTGCCGAAACGATTCCGACCAGATCCTTTTTAACAGTTTAAGTCGAATTTTTCAGTTTAATTCAATTTGAACAGATCATTTAAAACAGTGGTGTGTTTATGTCGATTCTAGCACTCGTTTGATTCATCTTCATTCTCATAGAAAGATTGTATTGATTAAATTGTTGATTTTCAATTCTGTCTTCATCTTCCATCAAACTTTAGCACAGATATGCTTTTTCCCACGCAATGTTGTAAGGAAGAACAACAACAGACATTGGGCTTTGTTGCGGCAAGTTTTTAATATACATGCTTAACTCATCATGCAACCAGTAAAATTTATTCAAAACGCACACTTCAAAGCTGCTTTCTTTCGCCAGCTTCATCAACCAACCAAAAGCACAGCTTTTCTCTCTGCAAGTGTACAAAGTTTGAACAGCATTGTGGAACTGTAAAACATTGTGTATTAATGGGATCAAACCCATTATTCGGCTCATGTGCAGAAAGAGCAAATAAAAATTGCAAAAAAGCGATCGCTAACTGCTGCTAGAAACTTTAAAATAACATGCCAATTGCAACTTTCTCTAATGGTTTCGTGCCGAGACGAGGACCATCATTAAAGATAATAAAAAATTCATTTTGCCACTTTTCTTTTACTGATCCTAATACTAATCGTAAACATTTAACTCAAACTCTGTTGTTATTATCGGCTTTAGGCTTCCTGGTGTGTAATGGCTGAATTTAAACTTCTAGCTGGATAGAGAGTAAATATTGACAAAAACGCAAATAATACAATTTTTTCTACTTTTTCGAGGTAAAAAATAATAAAAAGTGAATAGAATAGTAGTATTAGGCAAGAAATCTGAGCTTGCAGGAGTTCTTTACAGACAAAAGCTTTTATTTGTACTACGAAGCGCGACAGCAATTTCGTCGGTTGTTGGGAGTCGAATCGGCGAGTTTTTTTTCGTAACGTTCGCTGTTTTTTGCGTCTTGCTCGTTTTCAACGTCGGCCAGACAATTTGTCTTGTAAAAGTATAGGTGAAGAAAGAATTGTTCAGTTGGGGCGAGCCGGAGCCCGGCTTCGCCATTTTGTGCTTGTGTTCATTTTAATAACCTGCTCTCTTGATAGTTGATCCTCCGGAAAAGGTCGACTATTGGCCAAAATGGAATGCATTGCAAACAAGCAGCATTAAAATGTAAACGCATAAGAATTACCCGCAAGTTTCATTTCCTTTTAGCGGATAGTTTTAATTTTGTTAAAAGATGCAAATGGTCTCGGTCTTAAATATACTATTTTTTTCCACAACCTCCGGTCGTTTTGTAATCAAAAATTAAGAAATTAAGACCTAACGTTTCCCAATTGAGTCGTGTCTGTAGATTTTGTTATTGATTGTTAAGGCTTGAAATTGACGCATCAGCTAAAAAAGCGAGTGATTCGCGTTAAAAAAAATTTTATCTTCGACTTCCGCCGACAACATTCACCAAGCTTAGAAATTGAAACAAATCATTTGATGCGTTTAAAAAGTGCAACGATTGTCTGAAAAAGAGGAAGATAACCGGAGACAACGAAAGCATAGCTAATTCAAAGGGCACGCAAGCAACACAGATAGCGAGCAGATTTGCGAAATTAATGATAAGCAAGCACGTTACGATTTGTTGTGTAGACACTGTCAATTTGTGGATGTTCTGAGGATTTAGAAACTGGATACATTGTGTTTTATTTCAATTTTTTAAAAGGAACTTTTTGGCACATCTCATTGAGACAGCTTTGATTGGCTGTCTACTGCAAGAAGCAGTCTATTAAAGAATACCCTCTCCTAGACGACCAGTGAACACACAGGGTTTTTACTTATCAACCAGCGTTTTTGATTCTTTTCCCTAAATTGGTGACTTGCCGGACAGTTTTTCTTCCTTGATAGAGATTAGTTTATCAACAACCGTTTTTCCATGTTGTAAAGGACAAGCAAAGCGTCGAAATTGCTTCCTTGTTGAATTTTTTGAAATAAGGCTGTCTAAAGCTGAAACGTTTATTCAAAGACCACCCTAAATGTAGCGATAACAACGTGAACATAAGTTTTTATTGTGATACCCTGTGGCTACGAACAACCAGGACACGTTATCTTATCAAGCGTTAACGCTGTAAAGAAAATAGTGGTTTTCTTACAGACTACAAATTTTCAAACTTACACGAATGCAGAGATTTGTTGGACATCGATTTCAAAGTATTCAAACAATCTAAATAGAGGACAACTTCGACCGGACAGCATCGTTCGAACTTGTCTCCCCCCCCCCCTCTCTTCCAGTGCATGTGAACAGAGCTGGTCTAGCTGATATTGTGTAAAAGAAAAAAATACAAGTTGGATAATAATAGCCGAACGACTGTTAATGTTGACCGGCAAGACTGGGTTTCTGATCGGAACAGTGTTTTGCTAAACAAGATCAATAAGCATTAGACAAAGACACTGGTGAAGTGTCCTCTTTCCACATCAATCAGCGTACAAGAATAGTCTTCTGCTAACAGTTTAATTAGCCAACTAGGCAGCAAGCAGTCTTCTGAACGCATTACAACTAGGTCTTTCGAATCTTCAGTTGAATGGATCTCCTCTGTCGGTTTGTAAACGCTGAGCTTGTTTGCAATTTTAATACAATCTATATGCGATAACTTTAAACAGACTTCCAACACGTTTCTTGTGTTATCAGTATTCTATGACTAGATATCTGTTTCCTGCGTTACATGACAACAAAGTCCAGCAGGTTGAGCTTCTTGGTACATTCGACCAAGTCTTTAATCTTAAAAAACTTGAATCTTTTTAATTTCAAAAATTGTTGTATCTCTTTCATATGTGCCTCGACGATTGTCACAGATCGGCAAATAATTGTTTAAAAGCAATACCCCTGCTTACTGGGCACTAATAATTGCCACTCGAAATAGCTAGTCGCTAATGCAGTCATTTTGGGGCTTTCATATAAATTTTCAATTTTGTCAAATGATTGACTTCCGCATGAAGCTTGTGATCGAGCTTCACAATCTTGGTTTCTCGACCAGGAAGCGAAACAAAAAAAAACCTACTGAAAAGCCTTTATTTAATATTTAATTTTGTTAAAAAATATCGTTTGTTTAGAAATTCAATCGACAAATTTAATAGCGATTAAATTGTAAAAAAAAACAACAAACGTCACTAGTAATTGCTTCTTTGTCTCTCGCGACAGTCTCCCAAAATCTTATCGACTTTTATTTTCTGCAATCTAATGATGGCTTTTTGAAAAAGTTAGCAGTGAAATCAAAAATCAAGCTATAGCTGACAGAGTTCGAACGCAGTCGCTTGGCTTCATTCTTTCAAAATAAGACCCAACTCCGTGAATGAGCCTTTCGTCATTTGAGCGTTTGGTGCTTTGCAGCAAAAAAGGCTGACATTGCCCCGCACAACGAATCCAAAAAAAATTTTTTTATCGTAAAAAAAGTTTTTTTATCAAAAAACGCTGACTAATTTTAGTTATAAAATCAATTATCGCTCTACTGACCAAAGGCTCTTGAGAAAAACAAGGAAGTCGCGACCATTAAGTTTTAAGAAGTAAGCGAACGTTGGCGCTACGAGTTTTGTGTTGTTTTGTTTTGTTTTTTTGTTTGGTGTTTTTGGTGTGTATTTAGTTGGTTTTTGTGTGTTGTTTTTGTTGTGTTTATTTTTTTTATTAGTTGACGAGTTTTTTTTTTCAGAATAAAAATAGTTAAAGTCTATATGATAAAGTTTAGCTAGAGTGTCCATAAAAAGTGTTTTAATTAAGAAAAAACGGGATTGAAAGGTGTCAAGAAAAATAATGTAATTAAAAAGTTTAATTTTTTCAAAGAACAAAGTTTACAATTGAATTCTTTAACTACAGAAAGTGTGAATCAAGCACTTTTTGCGACTTTTGAAGAAGATTGAAAAGGAGGAAGTACGAGTTCTGGCGAGCACAGCCTTGTCTTACAAATGTCTGAAGTTCTGGGCATCACATCCGCATTCCGTAAAAGAGAACGCAACCGACAAAGGAAGATGTCAATAATGCAAGTGAGCATGCGAAACTTTGTTATGAACGCATATCTTCTTGAGAGCCACCTTTTTGTCCAACTCGATCGGATCGGTTTTTTTCAACAGAAAATTTACACAAAAATAAAAACCGTGTTAAAACAATTTTTTTTGCCATATTATTTTTTCCAAATATAACCACATATTTTATTAAACGGGGTTTATAATCGTCGGCTGACGAACGCAACTTGTAAAGAGAGAAGAAGCCCACTTGAATCGTCGACGAAGTATTTTACTGGATCACGTCAGCCGGCAAGGTGGATAGGTGGACCTAACTACAGAAACACATTTTTTTTTGTTTTAAATTTTTTGAAACAAATCCAAACGATTACCTTGAAAGCACAGACGACAACAACCCAATAATTTAGTTAAACTAGGTCTTCGCGGTGGTTATGATTCTTTGTTCAGCAATGATTAACCGGCTAAAGTTGGATCAAATTACAGGGTATTTGTTTGAAAATACAAAACAATTCATCTTTTATGTTGCGCTCTTGACAAACACGCAAGCTTTATTAATAACGACTTGGACAGCTTTGAATATCGGAAATGATGTTTTCCAGTGAAGACAATTTAGTATTGTGTGGGTTTGCTTCACGGTTTAATTCTTGTTTTAAAAAAAAACTTGTTAATGAAGCGATAGAATTTAGTTGTTGACGTCTAAAGACTTTCAATGCTTAGAAAGGCTATTTGCAAGAATTAAGACGAGGCATTTAATACGAATCAGGTTTAAAGCTTTCAAGCATTTCAGTAATTGATTACCCAAACAAACAACTTTTATTCAAGTTTCGATCATCAGGAGTGGGCTATTTCGCAATGCTGGATGCGAGTTTTGTATTCATCCATCACTTTAATAAATTTGGAAAGATATGCTGTATCGAAACTACTAGGGGTATAAATTTTTTGCAGTTTTAAAAATTTCCGCTTTCGTGTGCGATCCATAATTAACAAAAACAAAATTAATTGCATTTTTACTTTTTAACTTTTAACAAATTGAATTAATGTAAGCTGAAACAGTTGTGTACAATGGCAAAACTATCCTTGGACCTATTCTATTGCTTCTGTTACCAAGGAACTTAAGCCCGGTGAGGGACAGTCCAAACACTGTCACAGTTGGCTACTGTCACTGATAGGCGCCACCCCGTAAGTCGACAAAAGGACGTGCTTTTTTCCTGAACCAGCTCCCTTTAAACTAGTTGTAATAAAACAACACAACTAATTTGGTCACGAATGTCCATCTAAGCCAACTTCACACAGCTGGGTTTAAACCACCTTCTGTGGGGTTCGCTCTTTTCCAAGTGATCGATGCCATTATCGGACTTAAGCGAGCCCTTCACAGCCAAACAAAAGTTCAAATAAGCAACTATTGTTTGAAAATATTCAGTTGAATTGCGATCTGATTGAGACACAAATTTGAAGCTCCAGTTGAAACTATCTCAAATTCAACGCATCAGATGACCGATGTGTTGAGGTGAAATCGAAAGACTTTCTAAGCCAAGATTGCTTTGTTTTGAAATTCTTTCCTGAACGGAAAAGTCCCAGCTTTTGCCAAATGCATTATGATGCATTAGTATACATACCCTTGGTTTCGCAGATCAGCACAAATTTGATAATGATACATATTCGAAACTCGTTCTTTTATCTTGTAGAAAATACTAGAAACTGCATTCTGGTCGAAGAAGTAAAAGATTCAAAGTCTAAGGGGAATGTTTCTCTAGGTCATTTTTGGCGTTGCCACGT
>JACCHV010000459.1:0-13062 GCA_018907245.1 Eupristina koningsbergeri
CTTACAGGGCGTGCTTAGTTAAGTGGCAGAAGCGTTCGCTTGAAGAAGAGCGGATTGCGCAGTGGGGTTCAAGTCCAGCTACATGCAGTTGTCTCGAGTGAATGTGCACGATTAGCCAAGCTGTGCTGTTTCGTTTCAGCTGGTTTAAGAAGACAGAACGTCCCCTGTTGACTTACAGGATGGCGCCTGACAATGACAGTAGCCAGCCTTAGTAGCCCGAGGAGGAACAACCCGAGGGATAGAATTTCGGATGCAGAAGTGGGATAAGATGTACACTTAGCAGAAAAGCTTACGAAAAGTTATATCATTACAATAGATGTTCATTTAAACCTTAATTTTAAAAATTTACACTAAAGATTCTGCCATAGTAAATTATAGTGGGGCTCGAGTTCCAATTTATGCAAATTCGAATTTCACGCCATTACTTTTTCTTTGCTTGTTAAGCATTCCGATTTATTCCGATTCACTTGAAAACGTAATTTGTTCTGTTTAAAGACAAATCTTTATTTGATCTGTTTAGAGGCTAACTTTTAAAAATTTTAACGATTAATGTTCAAGTATTTCTGATTTTGTAACTGACAGTTGGAGAATGCTGAACTCTGGTGTCGGACAGAAGCTCAAATGAATAAACTGTGAAGAACGAATTAAAGAATTAAGACAGACTAATTAGAATAATCGAGTCTTTTACTTAAACTTTGGCTCTAGAATTTTCGTCAGCTTCTCTTGAACAACATTCGAACTACAGTAGATTGCTCTTGAAACGGTTTTTTAGGAAACCTGTGAACCAAGTTCACAATCGATTTTTACTGCTGATTTTGTTCAATTAGACGCTTTTAGAGCGATAGCGTGCTCATTACTCTTGTTCAGATTCTTCTGTCGCAACAAACGTGAATGTCAGGATCTAAGCTAACTAACAACGCGGGGGTAGGTGATTGCACAGAAGACAAAGGAAGTATGCAGCGAATATTCTAATTTGGAGACGGCCAACTGCCAAATCGTTTGTCTTGCGCTATCTATAAAATCACTGATTCATGTTATGTTACACAAAGAGGATGTTAAAATTGTTTTTAAGGGACAAACAGCCTCCGATTAAACATTATTCTGACCGAGAATTCTTACCTGCAAAAATTTGTCTTAACCAAAGCAGCTCTTAGCAGTTTTGATTTTGATTGATGAATACTTGAGATCATCCCGGCATCTTTGGTCGTCTTTCACATTCTTTCTTGTCAAAATTGCTAAGTTTGGATGCAGACATCTGAATACCGTTTTTTGATCGTCTCAATTTTTTTGTAATTTGGCCCTGATTTCATCCAGCATTGCAATGCTTTAATTTGGTTCTTCCTGTCTTTTGTAGGGTCTCGTCCACGTAGCATGATATTGAAAGAAGAAAAAAGCCATTAGAAAGATTCAACACATGTTAGGGTATTTATATTAATATGGAAAAGCCGAAAATTGACTTAAGAAAAGAAATTAGTGGGTGTTTCAAAATTTATTTTTTTTTTTGTTAAGAATACTATTTTTTTCAAGCATTCTCTACAACATGGGATACTTCTTGAATCAGAGCTATTATCAACTTCATATTCGACTTTCGAATTAAAATTAAAAGAGAGTATCTATGCTAATAAGAAGGTCTGTAGTATTGCTCGACCATAACCATCTTCAATTCAGCTTATCTGCAACAATAGTATGTTCTTCCGCCGATCCGCAGAATGACGCTCGTTTGTAACAATAGCCAACTTTAACAAATCTTGGCTTGCTCTTTGTTGGACTAGTCTCTGATGTACAAGTACAAAAAAAGAAACCTTTAGGTGTGCCGTTTCAATTGTTCAATCGACTTAATACGTCCGAAGAGAAACGACCACGAGCGTTGATTACTTTGTCGAAGATAATGAGAGCTCAAGTTTATGACGTAGCAGTTTTGTGTGATCAAATATAAGAATTATAGTGCCTTAACTAATAAATTCTTAAAAATTAGTTGTCAACAGATTATATTTATTTTTGTCGCGATCAAAACCTTGCAAGTTTTTGAGGCGAGAGCACGCTAGCGAAAATGAGTTTAGAGTGCAGTTGAGGAGAAGTGGATAGAGCTTGTTTTGGGATGAAGGCATGATTTTAGACTTGCAGTTTATGGTTGATTGTTACTATTCAATTATTATCACTATTACACTTTGCTGAACCCTAACTCTGACGTACAACCGATTTGTCCAACCTCAACTCTGTCCTTCCAAATGGCATTCAGCATTACACCAGAATCGACTCGCAGCACGTTGCTTTTAAAATTTTGTCTAAAATAATAAGAAATTTGGGCTAGTTGCAAGTACTAAATGCAAACTAGTGCTCTAGATAGCCATGCTAGGCAGTTTAGCAAACAAGCTGCATAGCTGTCGTACTTTGTGCCTTATTCTACAGCTTGAAATTATTTGGAACGTTTGCCGATGATATTTTAGTATTAAAATAATATTCCAAAAAGCCATGACACAAATTGCGGCAACCACGCAATTTCTACATTAGCTCGTCGAGTATTCTATTCCAGTTCTTTTAAACAGCAATTGTAACCTCAAATGCAACAGACATCCTGTTGCTGCAGCTCAGTGTTTGTTTTTTTCCTCAAAATTTGTTTACTGATCTTAAAAACTTTGTGTTGACAAGAAAAAGCATCAATTATGTGCAATAGTTATTATCTTTGCGTTTTAGCTCTTCTCTGAGCCAAACTTTCGTTTCTTTGAAGTTCTTATTAAAAGCATGTGCTAAGCGCTTTATCAAGGCATTCCAAGTATACTGAATGGAGCAGATTTTTGAACCAAGAAAAGCGTACAATATTGTGCGTCAAAGCGATGTTGCAATCAGTTGAAGTCGAAAAAAGATTACGCCAGTTGATTTACGTTAAAAACTTATGTTTTCTTACATGCAAACATATATACAAACCCTAATGCTTGGTGTTATATATTTAAAAAACAAAAAAAAAAACAATCTTAGAAAAAAAATTTGCAAAAAAACATGCCTTTCGTTCCAAAAATCATCCTTTTTTGATGTTACATTTTATCTTATCTTTGGAACAATGACATTAAATAACTTTAATGGTTTTGGGAAAACATTAAAAATTAAAAATTAAAAATTAAACTTACGGATTATACTTTTTTTAAACGTTTTATGTTAATAAAAAATTGCTTTCGCTCGCTTTAATTTATCAACAATGAAAAGTATTCTCAAAATTGAGACTCCACTAATCCTGTAAGTTTGATTGTTTGACGCTCTCGTGATGCACCACATTTAAAGATTACAAAATACTGTCGTTGATAAGCATCAAAAAACGACAAGTTTTTCAATTTGCGCTAATAAATAACAACATTCTGAAAAAGTTATCACAACGTTTAACTGCATTTTGAAATGTCACTAGAAGGTCAGGTCGCCTTAGTCACTGGCGCTTCACGGGTAGGCCTTTTCAACTTATGATTTTGTATTTCTGACTTTTTAGGGTGTTGGTCGTGGAATTGCGCATCAATTGGGCAAAGCCGGAGCAATAGTTTACATAACGGCTTTAAAGCCAGAGGATGAAGATGCTGTTGTGCAATCATTACAACAAAAATTGCCCACTTTGAGTCAGGTCGCCGAAGAAATAACCATCAAAGGAGGCACTTGCATTCCTATCTATTGCAACCATGCTGATCCAAAACAAGTTTATTCTGTGTTTGAACGTATCAAATTCGAGCAGAAAGGCCGGCTTGATATCCTTGTCAACAATGCGTACGCTGCAGTCACGGTGAGAGTAAAGCTCAGTTTTTTTTATTCCGTATTCAGACAATGCTAACCAAAATGCATACTAAGTTCTTTGACTTACCCGAAGATATTTATGATATCTGCAACAATGTGGGTCTCAAAGACCACTACAGGTGTGCCCGACTAGCTGCACAATTGATGGTGCCTCGTCGAAGCGGATTGATTGTTGAAGTTTCATCTCCGGGTGGCATCAACTATATTTACAATGTTGCCTATGGAATCGGCAAATCTGCAAGTGATCGGATGGCGGCTGACATGGCTGTCGAATTGAAAGAGTTCAACGTTGCATCGGTTTGCTTGTATCCAGGTCCGGTAAAAAGCGAATTATATTCGGATGAAGTCGGCATGGTACAAAAGGATACGGTTGCAAAGACATATGCGCAGGCCGAATCGATTGAGTTCAGCGGAAAATGTGTAGTAGCATTAGCATCGGATCCCAATGTTATTCGTAAAACTGGGCAAATTCTTTTAAGCATGCGGTTGGCCAGAGAATACGATTTTTTTGATGAAGACGGGCGTAAGGCACTACGTTTTAAGCTTTACAAAAACCATTTGTTTAGGTCAACCTTGCTGTCCTATTGCTTCCAGATACCTCGACTTTATTGATGAGGTCAATCGAGTTCGAGGTCAGATGTCGCTATAGTTAAGCGCACAAAGTAAATGAAATAGTAAAGCTGTGAAGATGGTTTTAATACTAATTGTTTAATTTGTAATTTGCAAACTGTTGTGTCTTTTGTTCCAGTAATACACCACAACTTCCTAGCTTAGTTGATCAATAAACAGCTCGATGGTCCCGATTTATAATGCAATCAGATTCGAATCACATTAATTTCTTAAATCGATCAACCATAATGCCGGCCGGACGTAATAATTTCCAGCTGCCAGCTTCCGTCCTTTCTTCCCTAAAGTTCTCTGCTTCAAGATTGTCCACTCTCGCGACCTGCTTCCTTTATCCTTTTGGCTACTGAGTGGCAAGCTGGCCACATAACTTATACCCTCTTGTGCAACTGTGCCTAGTTGGGTTTGAGCCTTGCCAGATGGTTTCTCCACTTGCAAGTGTCCTCAGTTGCCCAATGACCGGCATATCGCTGGTTGCTCCAGTTGACTTGGTTGATAGCCGTTTGGATAGTAGGGATGAGCAGAAGAAGAAGCGCGTCACCTCAAACTGCTTTCTGAAGTTTGAATTCGACCTGCTTGTCGCTATTTTAACTAGTGCTGTTGCAATTGGGTAAAGCTGCCGAGTTATGCCACTAGTGTCTATGTATATCTTCTTGAGACCTTTCAAATTTGATGGTATCAAACGCGCTCTTGAAGTCGATCAACGCTGTTAAGAGCGGATGGTACAATGCTGAGCACGTTGCGATAAGCAAATCGATAGTCAAGACATGGCTTGTAACAAGCACACATGCCGGCAACAAAGTCCACCTGAGACAAGGCCACATGCGAGTCAGTCACCAGTCTCACCGCGTCGGCAAGACACCCCCAAATCTGCACTGTTCGAGCACAGAAAGCCAGAGTCGAAAGCCATTCTAATCTTATAAACTGTGGGATATACCAACAACGCCGATTAACCTACGGTTGAGCATACTCTAACAGTTGAACTGAAACGTATGGGTTAGCCGGTTTGAATCTCTAGAGCTTAAATCTTTGTCAACAATCTCTGTTTGTCTTGCCTTCTCTGCTCGCACTACTTTGCGGTTGCTCGCAAAAGTCAATACTGGCCGTAATAAGGAGCAGTTTGGACTGATAGACTGAAGTATCGAAGTTCTGAGCCTTAGTGCAATCAGTAGAACATGTTCTTTACACACTGATGACGTGCCGGTATTAGTCGGAAATAAGGACCTGGGTATTTACCGTAACAAATTTCTACCTTCTAACATTGCACTCGACTACAAGCAAATTTTGTTAAGCACGAATAACGTTTGTATCCCAGAACTACTTTAGCAAATATGGTTCGAATAAGACCCACTTTGCTCATTTTCAATTCGATTCTATTCACAATCGGTGAATTTGTATTTGGGCAAATGCAAAAGTACATCTTAAATTGAGAGCTAAAGCTTTGAAAGTTTGGGTAGCTGATTGTAGCCTGCTTTGCTGAGAGGCAGGAAATCAAATCTGCAAGCATTTCCCTGGTCATTTGGGCTGTAAACCTAGATGCGCAGAAAATTTCAAACTTTGATTAATAATGAAAACATTAAAGATATGATTGGATTGACAACTCTGGTGGTGAAGCGAATGTCAGCGATAGAAACAGAATCTAACGCTGCGTCATATTTGCACGAATTGGTCGATATCAAGACGATCTATTCGATAATGGCGTTACTCATAGTTTTAGGTGTAACGTTTATGGCGGTGAGCCTGACGAGTGGACAAGCACGTAAATCTTCATATTTAGGTAATGCCGTGCATCAGTTACATAAATTGTTTGCGATGCAGAAGGTCAACACAGGCAACGAACAACACGCTTAGATTCGGTTATGAAACAGATGATAGCATGCAGAGCATTTGAATGCTTTCTTCGCCGACGTTTCTGCTGTCTCTTGCTGAAGATGCAACTGATGATGGATAATCTGTTCGTTTTGCGTAAATTAACAAGAAACTTACTTGGGTCATTTCTTTCACCTAGTTTAGATTTACTTCAATAAGTTGGGCCAGTCTGACGCCGTTTGACTATGACATTCAGATGACCAATCAACGGATCATGCGTGCGGAGCGTGCAACCTGAGTTATCCTCAATGACCCACATTTTTTGAATTTTAACGACAGTTGCATAATCTGGTTGGAAATGTGTCCAACACTTGGTTAACGTAGAAGGCGGCTCTAGTAGACGCATGTCGTGCGTCTTCGTTTTCGCTGTCGTGAAATGAGTATCTCCAACTGAGCTTGATCAATCCATTTCCTGTGCTTCTCATTTAGGAGACTCTTAGGATGCCGACTTTAAGTTGAAACACGTTATGCTCGCAGTCGGCCAGTCGAAGTTGTAAGCAGGCCAATTGTGCATTGGCCATGGTGGCAATCGATGTTTAGTTGTGGGGATGTTTTGGGCATGATTGCTTGGCTACTGATCCCAGCACGATTTGTGTGTCCGCGATGACATTAGTAATCAGAAGTTCAACTTGGTTTGGCGATTAAAGCCAAGGAGTGATGTGACAACTCTTGACTCAAAAAACAACAACTGGTCTTGCTATTTTTGTAAGTACTTGTAACAATAGGCTGTTAAAGCCTACCTCGTATACTTGTCTAGAACTGCTATTGTAGAGCACCCATTTCAAAAGCGTCTTAAATCTTTATTGCTAAAACAAGCTCGTTGTTTTGAGAACCTCGATAGACTTATCAAAAGTCATTAGAAGCTGTGTCTAAAACAAATTCTTTGATTCTTCAGCTTGCATGTCTTCCAACTACGTTGCCTTTGGTTTTACATGATTTGTCGACCTAAAAGCAGGCACAGTTTAGTGAGATTCGTGAATACGCCAGACATGTTTTGCATATTTTCTGGTTACCCTGTTTACATCAACGCAGCTTAATTCGAGTATGTCGGTTTATACCCGGAAAGGGCGTGATCAGCAAGTGGTGTCTAAAGCTGCTCCTAGATAATCTTAATGCACATTAGATTAAAAACTCGCGACAGCTTTGATGCCAGTGAGTATATAAGCATTTGCTTCAACCCTAAGCAGTCAAACACTGCCTGCTAGCTGTAAATACGTATGTTCGAGCAGTTCTTTTCTGGGATTTAACCAATCAAACTTAGTTTTTGTTTTGCTATCCAAAAGTGATCAAACCTCAAAACGACTAGAATTATAAATTATTGAAACTTTGAATATAATATTAAACAATTGTAGCAGCCATGACTAGTCCAACCCGGAATTGTTATTCCCGGGTCATCTGTGCGCTCTTTGTGCTGGCCTTGATTTTGGACTTTGTTAACATTGCTTCTCATGCCGCCGAAGATTCTTCCACTAATAACAATTCCACCGATAGTAACAATTCCAGCAGTGATGGCGGTTCCAACAGTGGTAGCAATTCCACTGGTGTTTCCAATTCCACTACTAGCGAGAGTGGCGCCTATGAGATTCCAATGCACAGATATCATAAGTATGCAGAGTGCGAAGGTTGGTATTTCTTAAATGTCAGAGTTTTGACCTTCGCATTTTCAGAGTCCTCTTCCTCATCCTCGTCCTCTTCAAACAGTACATCGTCAAGTAAATGCCTTTTTGAAATGTCAGAGTTTTGACCTTCGCATTTTCAGACTCAACCTCTGGTTCAAACGACACGTCATCATCAAGTAAATGCTTTTTTGAAATTTCAGAGTTTTGACCTTCGCATTTTCAGACTCAACCTCTGGTTCAAACAATACGTCATCATCATCATCATCGAAGAAATGCGCTCAAGAAAATAAGGCAAATAGTCCTTCGTTAAAAAGTCAGATTAATGAGTTCTATGCCAATGTATCTATTGGCACGCCAGCTAAAACTTTCCGATTGATAATCGATTTGACATCACCATACTTCTGGGTGACAGATGTCAGTTGCCCCGATGTCTCATCTAATAATTATACTGGCAAGAGCAAATTCGATAGCTCGGCGTCGTCTTCGTTCCAAAACGTCAGCGGAACCTTCAGCACCAAGTATCTAAAAAAAGCCATTACGGGAAATCTTGGCAATGATACTATATCGCTGAACGACAATCACATAGTTGAAACCAGCAATTTTGGATTAGCCACCGTCGAAAATAATGCTCTTAGTGCAAAAGCTGTCGACGGTGTCTTTGGCTTACAATTCAAGCCTGATGCAAAGTCAAAGCCCAAAGTGTCTAATTTCCGTACTTTTGCACAAACTCTACTAAAGTCTGCGAAGAAAAAAGTTGTTACGTAAGTTCTATAGGTCTACTGCTAACAAAGCCATTATTTTAGTGTGTGGTCGAATAAGAGCAAGGACGTGTATAACAAAGCCGAGGGATTGATCTCGATAGGAGGTTTAGACAAAACACATTGTAATAAGAAATGGTCTGCTCATAAAGCCTCTAAAAAAGGCATGTGGAGTATCGCAGTGTCAAAAATCACTTTTGGAGGTAAAAAAAAGAAGTCCCTCTTGCAATTCAAACTAAAAAAATCCAAAAAATACGAAGCCACCTTAGACATGAACAATAATTATATTGGTCTTCCAAGTAATGTTTTAAAAAAAATTGTTAAAAAAACAAAATCAAAACAGAAGAAGAAGTCTGGCACTAAGTACTATGCGGTCAATTCTAGTAAGCTATCCAAATCTAAGCTCACTTTCCAGGCAGACAAAGCTAAACATCAGTTACCTGCAAGTAATTTGTTCAAGGTGCTTGGCAAAAAGAAGAAAAACAGCCAGTTTCTTATTTATGATACCAAGTCTAAAAACAAAATTGTACTTGGACAACCTTTCTTTGATAGTTTCTGCGTTTCCTACAATATAAAAAATAACAAGATTAGTTTTGCCTCCAACAAAGGGAACTAAGATAGTAGTTCTTTAATGCTAAAAACGCTTAGCAAATTGGGTCCAAGTGCAAGTTGTAATTCTTGAATCAGTTTTATGTTGCTTTTTGTGCAAAAGAAATTGTTTCTCTCTGTTTCTTGCCTTGGACTAACGTGTTAGAAAAGTCTTAATAAGAATAAATTTTTATTTAGTTTTTGCGTTTTTGCAAGTAGAGAAAACCTGATAGGATATGCAGCTATCTGCAGAACGGTACAATGGTCGCTCGATGAGGACATGCAACATCAGTATGTGAAAATGGTCCAAGAAGCGATTAGAGCAAACCGGCTGAAGAAGAGATACATGGAACTCGCGCAAGAGAAGGAAACAGTTGGCACAAGTGCGAAACAGCGACGGCAATGTCGGGCAAGCCATATTGAAGCCGTTTGCTCTTAAATGGCTGGTCGCATCAACCTTCTTCTACCGCTTGCCCACAAGATGCACTCTGCAAAAGAAATCAGCCAGTGGGGCTTACGTCCAGCTAGGTTTAGCTTCTCTGAGATACTAAGCCATGCCGCGATGTGAGTGTAACACAACTGTCACATGGCTTGCTTTGTTGTATTTTAAACTCGTCTTTAACCATTAATAAAATTTAAAATTAGTTGTTTTCCTTTTGGCATTTTTTAAATGCACATGTTCAGCATCACCTCGAACTTGTTCTCAGTTGAGTATACACATACTTTCATGTAAAATCGACGAGAAGTATAAGTGTTAAACAACTGTGAAAGTTGAGCCGTAGCAGAGTCGTTGAATCGATGTCTGAGACTCAAATCGCGCAATAACTAATCAAAAATATGTCAGAGAAGCAATCTTTGAAGAGATACCACATCCGATAGAAATAAGTTCTTTTAAAAATATTTATGTAGTGGTAGCACACACAATACTTGCTTCTTATAAGAACATCTATAACTGAAAAGCAACTGCAATGTGGAGCTGATTCTGCGTGTTTAGCATCGTAGTTGCTTACGTTTCTGCTTCAAGCTCGCACTTATTGACGAAAGATCTGTAGGTAATCTGTTCACACTTGCGGAAAAGCGTTCATACACACTTTATTTACTCCTAGCTCAATCACATAAGGTGACGTAGGTATGCACCAGACGTGACTATTCGTTTCGATTCAGAGCTTTTGTTTCGCAGTTTGAAGCTGTTACTTTTGTGAAGTTGTTATGTCACCGTCTTCTCCGTCTGCTGAAAGGCCGCTCCGATGGCGGTGTCCAGTTTAACAGGCAATTGTCTGATCGTGACCACGAGTCATACTACATATGGATCAGACTGGATACGATGCTTTAGCATGTTGTCACAAGCATAAGGCATAATCCAGCCTTTGTGCAGATAGTTAAAAAAGGTATACCGTACTTTCTCCGGAATAAGCTAGTTTAGTCACAAAGCCATTCCAGAGGTCATACAGTATCACGAATAGTAGGGTTTAGGCGACTTCAAAGAGAAGTTCTCAAGCCACAGACAAAGAAGATATACCCGACCGTCATCAAAACGTCCAAGCAATCAGGTTTCTCTAGTGCAAACCGTATCCCCAGTCCATGACTCGCACGAGTCAATGCTCATCGAGTGATAGTCTGCTCAGTGATGTTGCTCCGAAGAGCGCAACAATTTGCACAGACGCCACGCCGACACCTTGCCCGAAGGTTTAGATGTCTACTTCAGGTGTAAGAGGACGCTTTAAATCCGCAACCCCAAACCGGACCTTCGTGGTAGTTACACAACTCGGTTCTACTTCTAAAGAGGAGCCTCCTTGTTATACCGTAAACCATGGTTTAGCTTACCGAGGTGACAAATGAATGCTTTCAAGCGCTTTATATAATGCGTACGAGCACGTTGAGTTGATGCAAACTGCGCGTTCAAAGCTATGCTAATTTGGATTCCAATGGCAGTTCGAATCTTAAATTAGGAAATTTGAATTCAATGACCACGGATATGCAATTATTTTGAACGTAGCGCACAGTTTGGTGAATGTTAAAAAAAAAAACAGATGCATCCGATCATAGGGTAGTCTCAACAGATCGCAGTGGAAAACTGCTCTGCTGCTTACAACCCCTTGACCAGTAGTCAAGTCGTATTCAAGCGATCTTGCACCCCGACATTCTCCACACAAAGTTGTATGGAACCAACAACCAGCAGACTGTTGTATCTGCTGGCAACGTTAGCTATGGGGTTAAGGCTGCAAAACAAAAGTCTTGCATATGAGTACCGCCCGACGCCGGGGCACAACAGTATTGTCAAGCTATCTAGGCGGGCTTCCAACTTAGAGGCATTCAGTTGTAATCCCCCAGATGGTAGCTTCGCACCATTGTCCGATCGAACAAGCGCATAAACCAAATGTCTGAACCTGCTGTTCCTCTCGTACTAAGCAGGATTACTATTGCGACAACATATTTGACAGTAGGATAAAACTAACCTGTCTCACGACGGTCTAAACCCAGCTCACGTTCCCTATTAGTGGGTGAACAATCCAACGCTTTGCGCATTCTGCTACGCAATGATAGGAAGAGCCGACATCGAAGGATCAAAAAGCAACGTCGCTATGGACGCTTGGCTGCCACAAGCCAGTTATCCCTGTGGTAACTTTTCTGACACCTCTTGCTGTAAACTTTACAAATCAAAAGGATCGATAGGCCACGCTTTCGCGGTCTGTATTCGTACTGAAAATCAAGATCAAGTAAGCTTTTGTCCTTTTACTCTACGCTAGGTTTCCGTCCCAGCTGAGCTTACCTTAGGACACCTACGTTATTGTTTGATAGATGTACCGCCCCAGTCAAACTCCCCGCCTGACACTGTCATCGGCGCGAGTCACATACTCTTGAAAGAGTTGGCTTAACAACAAGCACAACCAACCGAAGTTGGCAGACCTCGTTTTACCGAATAAGTAAGGAAACGATGAAAGTAGTGGTATTTCACTGTCGGCCGAAGCCTCCCACTTATGCTACACCATGCATGATTCTTCACAAAGTCAGACTAGAGTCAAGCTCAACAGGGTCTTCTTTCCCCGCTGTCTTTGCCAAGCCCGTTCCCTTGGCTGTGGTTTCGCTAGATAGTAGTTAGGGACAGTGGGAATCTCGTTGATCCATTCGTGCGCGTCCCTAATTAGAGGACGAGGCATTTGGCTACCTTAAGAGAGTCATAGTTACTCCCGCCGTTTACCCGCGCTTAATCAAATTTCCTTAAAGTAACATTCAGAGCACTGGGCAGAAATCAGAGATAGTCAACGTCCATCTGGAACCATCTATCTCCTCTGTTTTAATTAGACAGTCGGATTCCCCGAGTCCGTACCAGTTCTAGATCAAACCGTTAAGCGTCGAAGGACCCACTCGCGAAAGTGGAAGTCGAAGCCATCTTCAACAAAGCCACGCCACTAGCCCACGCGGCTTGCGCCACGCACACTCGAACGCAGCCTCGAAGCGTCCGACGACAACCCCTTTGACTCGGTCTCTAGAGCCAATTCTTTTCCCAAAGTTACGAATCTAATTTGCCGACTTCCCTTATCTACATTATTCTATCAACTAGAGGCTGTTCACCTTGGAGACCTGCTGCGGTGATGGGTACGGCCAAGCCAGAAATTCATTTAGGCCACCCCCGTCGTTTCACGGACCATTTGAAGCGCTCGGGACACCGCAGTAACCGCAGTGCTTTACAACTTGTGCAACCCTATCGCCGGCTGAACCGATTCCAGGGTCGCGCCAAGTTTGAACCAGAGAAGAAATCTCTGGCCCGAACTTCAAGCAGTGTTGACGGGTTTGCTTGCGTTACCGCGCCTTGTGCTGCCTAAACAGCTCAA